>ML351667.1:16772-85466 GCA_005239505.1 Nicotiana paniculata | reverse complement strand
CCTAATTCTAAGTGAAATATGTCACATTGTGGAATAGATTGACGGTGCTAGACGGTCCGGTGGTTTGTGATAAAAAAATTAAAGGGAAATCCCGATTCAAGGTATGTATGGATAACTTTAATCTTTGTAGAGTCGTCTTGTTGGTGTCCGAGCACTCGGTATGAAATTCTTTCTTGAGCATATGTGAATTGATTGTCCTGCTGTGTCGAGGTGTAAGATTTCGTTCTCTGAATTTCTTAGTCGATTACCATGCTAATTGCGATTGTGAAGGGTGATTCTTTGTGCTTATCCTATCATGTGTAAGGTTCGTTAAATGTTCGAATATGTCAATATGGCAGTATGTGCTACTAAATGAAAGAATGTTAACATTCCCTAATGTGGGAAGGTATCTAATTGCTAAGGGCCGAGTGTGGAAAAGGATGAAAAGAAACAGTGGATTGATTTAATTGAGTTAAATAATGATGGCAACACCATATATGAATTACTGTTTGTTAAGGATTATTGTGCCTTGACTTCATATAGTTTTGGTTGATATGAACTTATGTTTTTGATGATGAAAATCCCTGTGATATAATTTTTGGTTATTGTTGCTATCACATATGATTGTACGATGAGATCGGGTTGCGCGCCGCAACACGAAGTAATAAGGGTAGAGAGGTAATAAAGGTGAAATGTGATTGTACGGTGGGATCGGGTTGCGCGCTGCAACACGAAGTAATAAGGGAGGAGAGGTAATAAGGGTGAAATGTGAATGTACGGTGGGTTCGGGTTGCACGCCGCAACAGATGAACAATTGAAATGAGTAACTGTGGAATCTTCATTTGTGATTTTCTGTATATCTGTGTGGTACTTGTGTGGTTACCCTGACTGTCTTCCAATTGGGTACTGTTTGATTTTACTTAGAATAAACTTTGTTCATACATACTAGTACTATTCAAAGGTACTAACGTCCCTTTTTCCGGAGGCGCTACATCTTTTATATGGATGTAGGTGGTTCCACAGCAGGTAGCTCAGACCGCCGATTGTGGTGCCTCCCTTCTGTTCCTTCAGCAGATCCGGTGAGCCCCATTTCCTCTCGGGGTCGTGTGTAGTCTATATCATCTCTTTTGTATATGTTATGTCTTCTAAGGTATAGCCGGGGCCTTGTTGCCGGTAAGTATTGTGAGAACTCTTAGTACTCTTGGAGGCTCCGTAGACATGATGTGGATTGTACATATATGTATTTTGGGCAGTAATTATGTTTACTAGTAATCATGGTCCGAATCGAAAATTATTGTATGTTTTGTGATTGCCAAATGTTGAAAGGATAAAGGATGAAATGAATTCAAATGGTAAATTCATGCTTAAACTATAAATTGCTAATTCATGTGGAATAATGTATATTGTAAACACGGGGTAACGCGTTGGGCAAGAAAGGCAATCCAGGTCCGCTTGACCGGGATTATCCGGTTGGGCGCCGATCCCGTTCCTCAGTTTTGGGGCTTGACAAACTTGTATCAGAGCCCGGTCTTTAAAGTGTTCTAGGATGTCTCGGATTAGTGTCTAGTAGAACCCTTCTTATCAGTGTGTTGTCGACCACATATATAATTAGGGGGCTGCATGGACATTTAGGAAAATAGCCTTTCATTGTTACTCTATATCGTGCGATGAAGTGGAAGGTGAGAACATCTTTATCTAACTCGTGCGTTGTCCCAATTTTCAGTAAATGGCACCCAAGAAAAGAGCTCGACTCGGCCTAGAGGCCAATGCCACCCCAGGAGTGGCCACAAATTCTCCAGCTGGTGGTGCGGGTGTGAATGATTCTCCGGCCACAAACCAGCCCGATTCCCCCACTCCAGGACAGACTATCCCTGTTCCTACTCCAGCGGAGGGTGCTGAAGTCCCTCCCGCTGACGTTCTTGATCCCTCCTCAGCTAGAGCTTCCGATATTGGTATTTCTGAGGGGGAGCTCAGGGGAGCTATTCAGATGTTGACTGAGCTAGTGGCCTCCCAGGCCCAAAGATCTCATGCTGCCCCTGCGCCCTCTAGAGAGCAAGGGGATTCTTCAGGTTCCAGAGTCAACCAAATTTTGCGGTTAGCCCCTCTAGAGTTCACAGGCACCGACCCAGAGGCAGATCCTCAGGACTTTATAGATGAAATGTACAAGACTCTCCGGGTTATGAAGGCTACAGAAACATAGGGGGTTGAGTTGGCTTCCTATAGGATAAAGGGAGCGGCGTATTCGTGGTTTGAGATGTGGGAGGGTTCTCGCGGGGAGGGAAGCCCTCCGGTGAAGTAGGATGAGTTTTTTGATGCGTTCATGGATCATTTCTTGCCTACCGAGACTATGGCAGCCCGTGCTGCGGAGTTTGAGGTCCTTAAGCAGGGCAACATGAGTGTGTGGGAGTACCACATGGATTTCATGCGCCTGTCCAAATATGCCATCGACATGATGCCGACTATGGAGGCCATAGTTCGACGGTTTGTTCTGGGCCTTGGTCCCTTGGTTGTTAATGAAGCTGCTACAGCTGCCTTGCATTCAGATATGAATTATGGGAAGATCGTGGGATTCGCCCAGGCTACAGAGGCTCGAAAGTTGAAGATAAGGATGGAGATCGTGGGATTCTCCCAGTCCTATGCTCAGTCCTCAGCCAGTGCCCCGTCATCAGGGCACAATTATCAGCAGGGAGGTCACTTTGGACCAGGTTCAGATAGCAGGAGGTTCCATCAGTCAGGTCATTCGAGTGGAAGGTTCCAGCAGCAGCGGAGGGCCCCATGCCCTAAGTGTGGGAGGTTTCATTCTGAGGCTTGTTACTTGGATATATCGGTGTGCTATAGATGCAGAGAGAGAGGCTATATCCAGCGAGACTGTCGCGCACCCAGTCAGGGCGCAGGTAGGGGTACTGCTTAGACATCCAGCTCTTCAGCCACTACATCTTCATCACACCTTCCAGCTCTAGCAGGGCGCGGCACAGCTAGGAGTGGAGCACGGGGTCAAGGGGGACCCAGTAGGTTCTATGCTTTGAGTGGTCGCCAGAGTGCGGGGGCTTCCCCAGATGTCGTCACAGGTGTTCTAACTGTCCAAATGCGTGATTTTTATACTCTTATTGATCCCGGGTCTTCATTGTCCTATGTTACTCCATTTAATTCTTCAAGTTTTGGGATAGAACCCGAACAGCTTCATGAGCCGTTCTCTGTGTCGACTCCGATTGGTGATTCTATTATGGCCGCGCGAGTCTATAGGAATTGTGTTGTCATGGTGTGTGGTCGGGATACCATGGTCGATCTTAGTGAGCTAGGAATAATGGATTTTGATGTTATCATGGGAATGGATTGGCTCTACTCATGCTTTGCTAAACTCGATTGCCGAACCAGAATTATGAAGCTCGAGTTTCCTAACGAACCGGTTATCGAATGGAAGGGGAATGATGTTGTGCCGAGGGGTAGGTTTATTTCCTACCTCAAGGCCTCAAAAATGATCAGGAAGGGGTGTATCTATCATTTGGTCCGGGTTGCGGACACCACTTCAAGTGCCTACTCCCGAGTCCGTGCCGGTTGTGAATGAGTATCTAGAAGTATTTCCGGATGAGCTTCCTAGAGTTCCGCCAGATAGAGAGATTGAATTTGGGATTGATGTATTGCCAAATACGCATCCAATATCTATTCCACCCTACAGGATGGCGCCAGCGGAACTGAGAGAGTTGAAAGAACAATTGAAAGATCTATTGGAAAAGGGTTTCATTCGGCCAAGTGTGTCACCTTGGGGCGCACTGGTTCTTTTTGTCAGGAAGAAGGATGGATCGCTTCGAACGTGTATTGATTATCGGCAGCTCAACAAGGTCACTATCAAAAACAAATATCCATTGCCTCGGATAGATGATTTGTTCGACCAGTTGCAAGGTGATAGGTTCTTCTCAAAGATTGATTTACGGTCCGGGTATCACCAGTTGAAGAGCAGGGAGCAGAACATTCCTAAGACCGCCTTCAGGACCCGTTATGGGCACTTCGAATTTCGGGTAATGTCTTTTGGGCTAACCAATTCCCCAACAACTTTTATGGATCTTATGAATCGGGTTTTCAAACCGTTTATTGACTCCTTCGTGATTGTCTTCATTGACGACATCCTTGTTATTCGCGGAGTCAGGAAGATCATGCTAATCACCTCAGGACAGTTCTACAGACCCTTCATCAGCACCAGTTGTATGCGAAGTATTCAAAATGTGAGTTTTGGCTAGAATCGGTCACCTTTTTTGGCCATGTTGTTTCTAGGGAAGGGATTCAGGCTAATCCCCAAAAGATCACAGCAGTAAAGGATTGGCACCCACGACCCCAACAGAGATTCGCAGTTTCTTAGGTTTAGCTGGGTACTATCGAAGATTTGTGGCGGGATTCTCTACTCTTGCCTCCTCAATGACTAAGTTGACGCAGAAAGCAGTAAAGTTCCAGTGGTCCGATGCTTGTGAAAAGAATTTTCAGGAATTGAAATTGAGATTGACTTCGGCGCCGGTGTTGACCTGTCCAGAGGGTGTAAAGGGATTTGTGGTTTATTGTGATGATTAAAGGGTTGGTTTGGGGTGTGTGTTGATGCAGTGTGGGAAGGTTATAACGTATGCTTCTAGGAAACTCAAGAATCACGAGAAGAATTATCCAACGCATGATTTGGAGCTCGCAGCGGTTGTGTTTGAACTGAAGATCTGGCGGCATTATCTTTATGGGGTCCATGTGGACGTGTTCACAGACCACAAGAGTCTTCAATACTTATTCAAGCAGAATGAGTTAAACTTAAGGCAGCGAAGATGGTTAGAGTTGCTCAAGGATTATGATATGAATATTTTGTACCATCCGGGGAAAGTAAATGTGGTGGCCGACGCCTTTAGTCGAAAGTACATGGGTAGCTTGGCTCATTTGGAAGAAGATAAGAGGTCTTTGGCTCGGGAGGTTTATCAGTTGGCTAGTCTGGGGGTTTGTCTTTCGATCTCAGACGAAGGGGATGTCATGGTGCTTAATGGAGTAGAATCTTCACTTGTAACGGAAATCAAGGAAAAGCAGTTCAGAGATCCAGCATTGGTACAGTTGAGAGAGGCAACCCTGAATCACAAGACCTCGGCATTTTTGCTCGGCAATGATGACGGTGTTTTGCGGTTCCATGAGAGGCTATGTGTTCCAGACGTGGATGATCTTCAGGAAAGGGTAATGGCAGAGGCTCACAATTCCAGGTATTCAGTACACTCAGGTTCTACGAATATGTATCATGATCTCAAAGAGATTTATTGGTGGAATGGTATGAAGAGGGGTGTGGCGTACTTTGTGGCTAGGTGCACGAATTGTCAGCAAGTGAAGGCCGAGCATCATAGGCCCGGTGGGTTGACGCAGCTTATAGAAATACCAATATGGAAATGGGAGATGGTCAATATGGACTTTGTGGTAGGATTACCCCACACTCAGCGCAAGTTCGACTCAATTTGGGTGATATTGGATTGACTCACGAAATCAGCTCACTTTTTGCCAGTCAAGTCCACCGATACTGCAGAACAGTACGCTCAGTTGTATATCAAGGAAATGGTCAGAATCCATGGAACTCCAGTGGGGGCCCAATTCACAGCTAACTTTTGGTGGAAATTTCAGCAAGGTCTGGGTACTCAGGTAAATCTCAGCACAACTTTCCACTCACAGACGGACGGTCAAGCGGAGCGGACTATTCAAACGCTTGAAGATATGTTACGTGCTTGCGTTTTAGATTTCAAGGGTAGCTGGGATGATCACTTTCCGCTTATAGAGTTTTCTTACAATAACAGCTTCCACGCTAGTATTCAGATGCCCTATTTGAGGCATTGTACGAAAGAAGGTGTAGGTCTCTTATTGGATGGTTCGAAGTTGGTGAAGCAGAATTGCTAGGGCCGGATCTCGTGCAGCAGGCTATGGAAAAGTTTAGAGTCATTCAGCAGAGGATGAAAACTGCTCAGAGTCACCAGAAATCCTATGCGGACGTTCGTCATAGGGATTTGGAGTTTCAAGTAGATGATTGGGTGTTCTTAAAGATATCTCCCATGAAGGGAGTAATGCGGTTTGGGAAGAAAGGGAAATTGAGCCCTAGGTATGTCGAGCCGTATCGGATCGCTCAAAGGATAGGACAGGTGGCTTATAGACTGGAATTGCCCCCTGAAATGTCATTAGTGCACCCGGTGTTTCATGTGCCCATGTTGAAGAAGGTTATTGGGCTTCCATCCACCATTGTTCCGGTTCAGACGGTTGGAATTGATGAAGGATTGTCATATGAAGAGGTTCCAGTTGCAATTCTTGATAGGCAAGTCCGTAGATTGAGGAACAAAGAGATTGCTTCTATTAAAGTGTTATGGCGAAGTCAACAAGTCGAGGAAGCCACATGGGAAGCGGAAAATGAAATGAAAGAGAAATATCCTCATTTGTTTGAATAAGTCCGGTAATGGTTTGAAAATTGTCATTCCTAAGTAATTATATATTGTGTCAAATTTAGTGCAAAAGCACCCCATATTCCCCTTAATTGCCCTACTATTGTAACTTCTCAAGTTGTGCCATATTTGTGTATGTTGTAATTATTTGGGTAATGTGCAACTCCTTGAAGTAAGATAAATTATGTGCAATTCATGTGATAGTTGAATGATATGCAAGTTTGTGGGTTAACTGAAATAGGTATAGCATGTTGAAGTAATTGAATTGCATACGACTTGTTGAGGTAACCTAATTATATGCGAGTTGATGGAGTGGCTAGTAATGTGTGGAATTGGTTAAACATGTATTTCGTGGGCTCTCTGACTGGTGGATAGGCCTATATTCAAAGGAAACTCTGGCGAAATTTCCAGAAATTATTGGAGTTAGTGAAAATTTGGGGGTTGGTTTATTTTGTGTTTTTCCTACTCTAGTGATTCCCCTATCCTCATTCGAGGACGAATGATTTTAAGTGAGGGAGAATGTAAAGACCCGTAAAATTTCATGGCTAAAAATAATGCCCAAATAGGTCCCTGTGTTGTTATAACTGTAGAAATTCTTAAAACGGACCCTTTTTGAGTAATAAGTATCCCGGGACTTAAAAGATAAAATTTTCCAGAGTTGCGCTGCTATGCGACGCACTATGCGATTGCATAACAGGTATGCATACCGCATAGTGGTCGCATACATGGATAGTATGATGTCCAATTTGAGGACAATTATGCGGCCCAAGATGCGATCAAATTTTAGGAATGCGGACCGCATAGCTGACGCATTTTTGCACCTCCATTTTTGCGGAGGAAATTATGCGACGCACTATGCGATCGCATAACAGGTATGCGGACCGCATAGTGGTTGAATACCTGGGCAGTCCGGTTTCTTTTTGGACCATTTGAGGGCAATTTATGCGACATGAATGCGGACCGCATAACAGGAATGCGATCGCATTCCTGACCGCATTTTCGCTTCGGGACTTTTAAAATTCTAATTTTTATACCCGACCCCCAGTTCATTAAAACACTTACCCCCTTCCATTTTAACGATTTTCTGAACAAAATAGAGAGAGTTCTTGAGAGAGAAGGTTCCATCTTCACCCAAAGTTGATTCTTCACTATCACTCGGGCCTGGAAGTTATTGAGTAATCGTCATCTTCTTCACTCTAAGAGGTGAGTCCCCACCCCATTTCCTTTTAATTCTCAGGTTTTGGCTAAAAAGGGTAGAACACATATTGATTCTTGGAGATAAAAGTCGATACCTTGCATGCATGTAAGTTAAACTCCCTAATCTAGTAAAGGGAAACGAGTTTGGGTAGTTATTCACAAAAAGGGGGTTAGTAATCTAAGGGTCACATAGCGTTCGATAAAATGCCTAAATGAGTTCGAGTTATGTTTATGGTTCCTAATTCTAAGTGAAATATGTCACATTGTGGAATAGATTGACGGTGCTAGGCGGTCCGGTGATTTGTGATAAAAAAATTAAAGGGAAATCCCGATTCAAGGTATGTATGGCTAACTTTAATCTTTGTAGAGTCATCTTGTTGGTGTCCGAGCACTCGGTATGAAATTCTTGCTTGAGCATATGTGAAGGGTGATTCTTTGTGTTTATCCTATCATGTGTAAGGTTCGTTAAATGTTCGAATATGTCAATATGGCAGTATGTGATACTAAATGAAAGAATGTTAACGTACCCTAATGTGGGAAGGTATCTAATTGCTAAGGGCCGAGTGTGGTAAAGGATGAAAAGAGACAGTGGATTGATTTAATTGAGTTAAATAATGATGACAACACCATATATGAATTACTGTTTGGTAAGGATTATTGTGACTTGACTTCATATAATTGTTGATTGATATGAACTTATGTTCTTGATGATGAAAATTCCTGTGATATAAGTGTTGGTTATTGTTGTTATCAATTATGATTTTACGATGGGATCGGGTTGCGCGCCGCAACACGAAGTAATAAGGGTGGAGAGGTAATAAGGGTAAAATGTGATTGTACGGTGGGATCGGGTTGCGCGCCGCAACACGAAGTAATAAGGGAGGAGAGGTAATAAGGGTGAAATGTGAATGTACAGTGGGATCGGGTTGCGCGCCGCAATAGATGAACAATTGAAATGAGTAACTGTGGAATCTTCATTTGTGAGTTTCTGTATATCTGTGTGGTACTTGTGTGGTTACCCTGTCTGTCTTCCAATTGGGTACTGTTTGATTTTACTTAGAATAAACTTTGTTCATACATACTAGTACTATTCAAAGTTACTAACGTCCCTTTTCCCGGGGGCGCTACATCTTTTATATAGATGTAGGTGGTTCCACAGCAGGTAGCTCAGACCGCCGATTGTGGTGCCTCCCTTCCGTTCCTTCAGCAGATCCGGTGAGCCCCATTTCCTCTCGGGGCCGTGTGTAGTCTATATCATCTCTTTTGTATATGTTATGTCTTCTAAGGTATAGCCGGGGCCTTGTTGTTGGCAAGTATTGTGAGAACTCTTAGTACTCTTAGAGGCTCCGTAGACATGATGTGGGTTGTACATATATGTATTTTGGGCAGTAATTGTGTTTACTAGTAATCGTGGTCCGAATCGGAAATTATTGTATGTTTTGTGATTACCAAATGTTGAAAGGATAAAGGATAAAATTAATTCAAATGGTAAATTCATGCTAACTCTAAACTACTAATTCATGTGGAATAATGTATATTGTAAACACGGGGTAACGCGTTGGGCAGGAAAGACAATCCAGGTCCGCTTGATTGGGATCATCCAGTTGGGTGCCGGTCCCGTTCCTCGGTTTTGGGGCGTGACATTTATTTTTTGTGATTCAAGAATTACTCAGAAGAACATTTTGGGAGTTTCCTTAGATCTCTAAGAAGGGTTCATAGCCTATAGTGATTTATGTTATCCCGAAACTACTCGTGCCAGAGTAGGAGATTAGTGTACCGTTGGCTCGGGCACTATGATAAAAGTGTCATGGTAAGGCACAAGAACGCGAGCATGCTAGAACCTTGAACTGTAAGGCACCACATGAATGGGGTCCAGGCGATCGGGCTGGGATTGTCCACCATACCGATCATATGATGACATTTTCAGAATCAGAAAGAATGTCAGAATCAATGAAACTCCCCAGAAAAGAAAAGAAAACAAAAATCTTTAGAAAATTTACAAGGATTGTTCCGAGAAAGTTTATATATTTATCTATTTGAATTATATATTTTTTCAGAAAAGAAGAGGAAAAAAAGGAGAGAATTTTCATGAATGGTATCAATAAGAGTTTTACAATAGATATATGAGTTGTCTGTTTCAACTCTTTATCAGAAGCTTTTAGAATTTTCCTTATCATGCACACACACTTCTTTCACAGTCTCGTTCCAGCTTTAGTGGGAGGATCGCTTTACTTACTGAGTACCGCCGTGGTGTACATACATATGTCAATGTATGCATAGATATTGCAGGTAAGCATGCTACGAGCTAGGATATTCCTCTCCTATTACCAGAAGATTTGGTGAGCTCCATTTTAGTTCGGGGAGTTCGTTGATTCCAGTATTTTGCCTTATTATTTCAGTATTTCTTAGAGGCTTCATAGACAGAGTCAGAATAGAGTTTTGAGTGTCCACTTTGCACTACAATTGTTTTCAATGTATTCAAGATAGCAGAATGAATATCTTTTCAAAATATTATTTCATTTGAAGATTATGAAAAGTATTTACTTTAAATCCTATCGAATGGTGTGGAGATGCATTACATAACAGAAATAGAACAGAAGAGAAAAGCCAATATGGTTCGCTCGGTCAAGTCAAAGCTTCCTTGGCCAACAGATGTGCATTAGCGTTTCCTTGGCGAAAGTTATGCCTGATGAGCATCTCTCTCCCTTGGAGCATTAACGACCTGCAATAACGAACGATAGGGTTAGAAAATTTTGGTTCCAAAACTAGTAGTTTCACTACTTCTGTTGCATCTGATTCAATTTCTAGCGGAAATGTATTGAGGTCCATGGCCAGCTTCAATCTTTCTTGTAAGGCAAGTATCTCAGATTGCAATGCGTTGGAAGTGTGGATATTATTTTGAAATCATGCCACCCATGTCCCAGTGTTATTCCTGAATACTCCTCTGAATCCTGCTTGCATGTTAGTTTCTAAAAAAGCTCCATCCACATTTAGTTTGTACCGGAATTTAGGAGGTTTGTGCCAATGGGTAGAAACTGATTTTTTGTGCTTGACCTCAATGTCCTTGTATGCTAGTAACTTAAATTCAATGCTCTGGCTTTCTATTAAGTTTCTACGTAGAGGCAGACTAGTGTTTTGATGGTTGTTGTAATTTCTATTCTTCCATAGGCCCCAGATTGTAAAAGGGAATTAGTTCTCCCACTGAATAAGCTCGCTGTGTATTTTAGGAAAGTAACTTTTGAGGGTGAGAATCCAATGCGTATTAAGAGGAGTATGTATGCCTAATTCTTCCCAAAATTGCATTCCTACAGGACAATGCATAAAGATATGCTCAATAGTCTCGGTGTCTCTGTGACACACTGGACAAGTGGTATCTATATTAATGCCAATCTGGCCTAGGTATGATCTACATGGGATTCTATTGTGAAGGCATTGCCATAAGAAAATTTTGATCTTATTAGGATAATTGAATTTCCATATCCATTTAAAGTCATTCTCCTATTTTTTATGGATATTGATTAAGTTATATGAAGATTGGGTTGAAAATTGGCCACTACTGGTCAAATCCCATATGGGGTTATCTTTTTCGGTTTGTAGAAGAGGTAGTTCAATAGCAAGAATTCTATTGGAAATGCTACCAGGAAGATTAAAACATAAGTTTGATATGTTCCATTTGTCACTGAGAGATATATCGCAAAGAGTTTTTAAGCTCGCGAGAGGAGAGGGGTCCTTGTATGTATTGACTAAGAGAGGAAGTTTTAGGGGTCCGTTTGGATTCACAAATATTTAATTTGGATGATTGGTGAGGTTGCCATAGAATTCCTTTGTTGCAAATATTCCATCCTTTCAAAATACCCCGCCAAATGAATGAACAGTTAGCATTGGAGGATTTTTGGGTCGCGTATTTTGTGGCTATAAGTTCTACCCAAGAACATGAAAATTATTAATCAACCTCCAAGTTAGGTTCGTTAGGGAAGCAAGTTTTTTTGTATGGGCTTTGTGAAGTCCTAGACCTCCCTTGTCTTTTGGTTTGGTAATTGTGTCCCAACTATTGAGGTGTAATCTGTTCTTGTCATTAGTAGTTCCCTAAAATGAAGTCACGTTGGATTTTATAAATTTGGTTAAGTATTTTCTTAGGAAGGTAAGTATATAACATGTAGTAGCTAGGTATAGAGTTTAAGACCGACTGAGCCAAGGTAGTTCTTCCCGCTATGTTTAAAAATTTGGATTTCCAGTTTGCTAGTTTCCTTCTCATGGACTCAATGATAAAGTAGTAGTTAGAGTAAGTAGGACTTTTTTCTAATAATCGAAAACCTAAGTACTTACCAAAGTCTTTGGTGGCTTTAATTCCCAGATTTTTAACAAAAGCACTAGTAATGTTATCTGGGCAGTTGGAAGAGAAATATATCTTTGATTTATCAAATTTGACTTTTTGGCCAGAGTGTGTACAAAATAAATCTAAAGTATTTTGATAGTGGTACAAGACTTCATATTAACTTTAGGCATTAAAATTTAGTCGTCGGCAAAGAATAGGTGTGATATTGGGCCCTTTATTTATAATAGTTATTGGATCCCAATTGAGGGTGTCTACTTGGTATGAAATCACACGAGAAAACATTTTCATGCATAGGATGAAAATGTACGAGGACATAGGATCTCCTTGTCGTATTCCCTACTAGGGCTAAAGTAGGGAGTAGTGGTTCCATTAACGAGCACAATAATACTACTCGATGTTATGAAGTGCATGATGAGCTTAGATATAAGAGGGGGAAATTTAAAGAAGTTCAGCAAACGATAAATAAAAGACCATTCAAGCCGATCAATAGCTTTTTCTAGATCAATTTTTCATAACATGAAAGCTTTTTCCCTTTTAATTTTTTGATATGAAGAAGCAATTGTTCGATTATTAGAGCATTATCGCTAGGTCTTCTTCCTCTAATAAATCTCGATTTCACTGAGCTAATAAGGGAAGGTAGGAAAGGCTTAATTCTATTAGCGATAATTTTTGTAATAATTTTATACGACGTATTACATAAGCTAATTGGTCTAAAATTATTAAGATTATTGCCATTGCATATTTTTGGGATTAGGAAAAGGTAGGTATTGCTTGTACCAGTAGGCATGCATTGATTTTTGAAAATATCCTGGCAAAATTTTATAATTGAAGGAGTGAGGATGTTCCAATATTTTTGATAGAAATAAGAGGAGGAAACGGTCTGGGCTAGGAGACTTAAAAGGTTTGATAGAGAACAAGGCTTGAGTAAGTCATTTACCATGAGTGATTTGTCAAGGGAAGAGAGGTCTATTGTAGAGAGACTTTGGCAGCCATTTTTGATAGATTTCTAGTTGGAATTTGTCACGACCCAAATTTCCAATCATCGGGATAATGATGACGCTTAACCCCACACTTGCTAGGCAAGCCAATGTTAGAACTTAATTAATCATTTTTATTTAAAGACGAATAAACAATTCCAAATAAACACAAAATCCAAAACTTTCCAATGACTGATATTAAGAATAATATTAGAAATAATAAGACGAACCATGAACCAATACTAAATGTATAACTATCCAGGGTCTGGTGTCATAATTCACGTACTACTAAAGAATACTAAAAATAATTGGGCTGAAAGAAACGTGTCTCTGTTTTGAATGAAATAAAACAATATCTAAACAATAAAGGGAAGACTACAGGAATCTACGGATGCCAACAGATCTACCTCGTGTCTCCGTGCGAATAATGTCCACTACTACTTTCTCCTAACTCTAACCGGTACCTGGATCTGCACAAGAAGTACAGAATGTAGTATCAGTACAACCGACCCCATGTACTGAGTAAGTGTCGAGTCTAACCTCGAAGAAGTAGTGACGAGGCTACGGCGGGGCATTAATAATATAACCTGTGAACAATATATAATAAAACAAGGAAATTCAAAACTAAACAAAACAATAATCTGTAGCAATGAATAAAATAACTCAGCCACCTTTTCCAGGTCTTAGCTATAACCAATTCTCACATAAGTTTCCAAATTTCTAAATTCCACTTTGAAACAACCGTAAGTACATAATATGATAAACAGTAAGTTTTCAAATCCTTGTGTTTAAAAATCAGTAAAACATAAATGTCCTCCCTTATTGCTCCTTGTTGCGGCGCGCAACCCGCTCTCACCTGTCCACCCTTATTGCTCCTTCCTATAT
The DNA here is from genome assembly GCA_005239505.1 of Nicotiana paniculata. NCBI lineage: Eukaryota > Viridiplantae > Streptophyta > Magnoliopsida > Solanales > Solanaceae > Nicotiana > Nicotiana paniculata. The sequence continues at coordinate 71,664 of ML351667.1, read as the reverse complement.
ATATCAATCTTATTTCTCCTGTTGCGGCGTGCAACCCGATCCCACCTGTCCACCCTTATCACTCCTTGTTGCGGCGTGCAACCCGCTCTTACCAGACAATCACATCTCTTTATTTATAAAAACATTTTCACAATTTAAGTCAATCCTTTCACAATATTTATGTCTCAACAATTATAAACAGAACAAGTTTCACTTTAAATAATAGTAAGAGCAGAATATGAAATAATGACAGTAAAACAATGAGTGTTCCAGCGTTTATTTTATAAAAAGTAAAACATGAATATTCTCCCTTATTGCTCCTTGTTGCGGCGTGCAACCCGATCCCACTTGTCTGCCCTTATTGCTCCTCCCTATATATATATATATATATATATATATATATATATCACCCTTATTTCTCCTGTTGCGGTATGCCGATCCCACTTGTCTGCCCTTATTGCTCCTCCCTATATATATATATATATATATATATATATATATATCACCCTTATTTCTCCTGTTGCGGTATGCCGATCCCACTTGTCCACCCTTATTATTCCTTGTTGCAGCGTGCAGCCCGCTCCCACCAAACAAATCACATTTCATCTCTTTATTTATAACAAATTATCACAAATCAGATTTCAAGCCTTTCATAATACTTAAATCTCAATTATCTTAAACAGGAAACTGTACTATTCAGAAACTTCACCAATTATCATTACACATCGAGATCAACCAAAATATATAATGTAACACTGAAAACCAGCTCAATCTTTATGAATCATATCAAAACCCAGGAAACAACCAACACTTCCAAAATATTTGAAACAATACTTAACAATAAGTTAACGAATCCAAATAGACATATAACCATCAATGATCATAAAATAATTAAGCCAGGAAGCAAATAATTGGAAACGGGGAAGGGATCATGTTAAGCAAATAATTTGGTAGTGCATAGGTACTCGTCACCTTACCTATACACCACACACATGCAAATTCACATGGAAATCAAGTTGGGGATTCCTATTCCCTCAAGTCAAAGTTAAACCTAGCACTTACCTCAATTTCACAAGCAAATCACTGCTCTAGCACAACTTTTCCTTTAGAATTTGCCTCTAACCCGCTAGAATCCACAATTGGTTCAATATCATCAATTATAGCTTAAAGGAATAAACTTTATGGAAAAACTATGGTTTTCCTATGTTTTCTTATCAAAATACAAAAATCGACCCCGGACCCGCTTGGTCTAAACTCAAGGTTCAGACCTAAACTTGTTTAACCAATCTCCCCCGAGCCCAGATATGCAATTGGTTTTGGAATCCGGCCTCAATTTGAGGTCTAAATCCCCAAATTTTGAAATTCCTAAGTTCTACCCAAAAATCCAATTTTTACCATGAAAACTTATAGATTTTTTGTTGAAATCTTGTTAAAAGTTGTTAAGGATTGAAAGGAATTGGTTAGAGATCACTTACCAATGATTTGGAGAAGTTTGGGTCTTTGGAAAATCGCCTATGGAGGTTTAGGGTTTGAGAGAATTGAAAAATGGGTGAAAGTCCCGTCTAAAATCTCACTTAACAGGTTGCAGATGTCGCATTTGCGATTCGGAGTTCGCATTTGCGACATCTGGGTTACCTAGGAATACTTCGCATTTGCGATATATATATGTCGCATTTGCGACATCTGGGATCCTAGGCATACTTCGCATTTGCGATATATATGTCACATTTGCGACATATGGGTACACCAGAAACCAGTAATTATTCCCGACACGAAAATGAGCATAACTTCCTCATACGATGTCCAAATTCGATGGTTCTTTTTCCTATGGCTCCGTAATTACGATATGGATCTAATGGTTCAATAAAAACTAAATTTGGAGCTCGTTTTCTTAATGTGGTATCATTTATGCTTGAAGAAACGAGGATGAAGCATCAAAAACAAGCGCAACATAGCCTAAACCTATCCGAAACTCACCCAAGCCCTCGAGGCTCCAAAACAAACATGCACGCAAGTCTAAAAATATCATACAGACTTGATCGTGCAATAAAATCATCAAAATAACATCAAAAACTATGAATTTAACCTCAAAAATCATGATTTTCTCAAGAACACTCAAATTTTCTAACTTTTCAACCGGGCCTCCAAATCACGTCAAATCAATTTCGACTCTCACCAAATTTCACAGATATGACTTAAATATCATAACAAACTTGTACCGGGCTCCAGAACCAAAAATACTGGCCCAATACCAACGAGTTCAAATATTAATTCATTTCTTAATTTCCTTTAAAAACCAGCACAACAATTTTCTTCAAAAATTGTTTTCTAAGGCTAGGGACCTCAATATTCAATTCTGGGCATACGCCCAAGTCCCATATTTTACTGCAGACCTTCCAGGATTGTCTGAACATAGATCTGGGTCCGTTTACTAAAAATATTGACCAAAGTCAACCAAAACCAAATTTTAACTCTAGAAACTACTATTTCTCATATTTTCACATAAAAGCTTTCCGGTTTCACGCCCGGACTGTGCACGTAAATCGAGGTGATTAAAATTAGTATTTTCTTTATGGTTAATGAGCCTAGAATTAGGTCTTAATTCATAAAATGACCCCTTTGGGTCATCACAATCTCCACCTCTAAAACAAACATTAGTCCTCGAACGGACATAGAAAATTACTTGAACTGGCAAACAAGTGGGGATATTTACTCCGCATGTCCGACTCGGAATCCCAAGTAGCTGCCTCGACGGGCTGACCTTTCCATTGCACTCGAACTGAAGGATAACTTTGACCTCAACTGACGAACCTGCAGGTCTAAAATGGCCACTGGCTCCTCCTCATAAGTCAAATCCTTGTCCAAATAGACAGAACTAAAATCTAACACGTGGGACGAGTCACCATGATATTTTCGGAGCATAGACACATGGAATACCGAATGAACTGAGGATAACCCTAGAGGCAACAGAAGTCTATATGCTACCTCCCCCACTCTATCAAGAATCTCAAATGGCCAAATGAACCTAGGGCTCAACTTACCCTTCTTTCCAAACCTCATAACACCCTTCATAGGTGATACCCGTAGCAATACTCTCTCTCCAACCATAAATGCCACATCACGAACCTTACGATCGGCATAACTCTTTTTCCTGGACTGAGCTAGACGAAGTCGATCCTGTATAATCTTGACCTTATCTAAGGCCTCTTGAACTAAGTTTGTACCTAATAACCGAGCTTCTCCCGGCTCAAATCACCCAACTGGCGATCTACACCGTCTACCACATAACGCCTCATAGGGAGCCATATGAATGCTCGAGTGATAGCTATTATTGTAGGCAAACTTCGCCTACGACAAGAATTGATCCCAAGAACCTCCAAAGTCAATAACACAAGCACGGAGCATATCCTCCAAGATCTAAATAGTACGCTCGGTCTGCTCGTCCGTCTGAGGATGAATGTTGTGCTCAACTCAACCCGTGTACCCAACTCACGCTGAACTACCCTCCGAAAGTGCGAGGTAAACTGCGTACCCCGACCAGAAATAATAGACACGGGCACACCGTGAAGGCGAACAATCTCTCGAATTTATATCTCTGCCAACCGCTCCCAAGTATACATAATTTCCACTAGAATGAAATGTGCTGATTTAGTCAGCCTATCCACAATAACCCAAACGGCGCCAAACTTCATCTGAGTCCGTGGGAGTCCAACAACGAAGTCCATAGTGATATGCTTCCACTTCCACTCAGGAATCTCTATTTGTTGAAGCAAACCACCGGGTCTCTGATGCTCATACTTACTGCCTTCCTACTTAATGCATCAGCCACCACTTTGGCCTTCCCCGGATGGTACAATATAGTGAAGTTATAATCTTTCAATAACTCTAACCATCTCCTCTGCCTCAAATTAAGATCCTTTTGCTTGAACAAGTACTGAAGACTGCGATGATCGGTGTAAACCTCACACAGCACGCCATAAAGATAGTGCCTCCATATTTTCAACATGGACATGATAATTCTTCTTATGAACCTTCAACTGCCGAGACGCATATGCAATCACCTTGCCATTATGCATTAATGCTGCACCTAATCCAATATGAGATGCACCACAATACACCGTGCACAATCCTGAACCTGTGGGCGACACCAACACTGGCGTCGTAGTCAAAGAAATCTTGAGCTTCTGAAAGTTCAACCCACACTCGTCCGACTATTTGAATGGAACACCCTTTTTGTTCAATATGATATTAATAGTTGTTCATAATCAAATATAGAATCACCAAATAACTCCACATAACAATAATCCCCTTTCAACCCTTTACAATACTGATAACGAGATACGATGCATGAAGACCTCATACTTATTTACCCGAATTAATGTGTCTCATTTAACGTTACATGGCCAAGAACCTACCTCGTAGGTCAAAGATCAATAATTATAATACGGATTTGGCAAATTATGCACAGATAAATTTTATACAAAATTTTTTAAATAAATCTAACATGCATGACTCCCTATTGGTACTGTAGTAAAAATTTTAATTTCACAAGGGAGAATTTAAACACAAGAATTTTCATCACAAGGATCCCGTCCTTATATAACTTCTACCGCTGATCGTAGCCCGATTTAAACATATCAAATCATATTAAAATGCGAGGATTTCGCCCTCAGTTCTGAATTACAAGTAATATGCACATCGTTCCACTCAAAACATTCCCTTTTCTTCTTTTAAATATTTTCCGTTAAACAAAATTACAACACGTAATGATAGACATAGCTATCTCCATAGAATTTCTCAATACAAGTATTCACATAAGTAGATTTCAGAGTTACGAAGCTTACCCGAGAGTGGATCATATTAGGAGGACTTTCTTAGATACTCATAATCGAATCAGGTTAAGGATATTATCACTTTATAATAACTAGAGATTGTACTTGTAATGATACCATCTGGTGTAGCGACCTCAGCCATACAATAGAAAATATATTAACAGGTTGGGTCTCCACCTCTAGGAATCTGACATCCGCCTTCGACATTCCAACCCCTTTTCCCCTAGCTGGTCATATAAGTTGAGTTGTAACTGCAATGGGGCACGTAGCCTGAGTGCTCTGATGAAATATGACTCTCCCAAGTCTAGGACAATTTCTACCACTAGCCGAAATAAAGTATCAACCTGCCCTGAGTCGTACAATATTTTTACGATCATAATTGAGTATGTTAATAAGTCTATGGACTTGCTCTCTGGCTATATGAACCGAAGTAGGATTATGACGGGCTAACTTATCAAACCTAATGGCATATTCTGACATTGTCATGGTGACCGGACGCAATCGTTCAAACCCTATGCACCACGCATTATGGAGAGTCCGAGAAACAAACTCTTTAAATAGAATTTGTAAGAACTGAGTCAAGTAGTTAGTGTTGCATTGGCTGGTCGTCCTCTTCATAGGCTTGCCACAAACACCAACGGCCATTCTTTTTTTACTATGTCGATTCAACACTGCTGAGCTACCCCATTTATTCATATACTCTTCGTTATTCTTTTGGGGTAACTCTCATCCCTATTGACACATAATGATCACAAAAGGAGAGCTATATACAGATAAATCTTGGCACGAACCATATAGTCTAGAAGCTCGTCAACCACTGTACTCCCTCTGGAGCACCCCAAAATACGCAACCGTGACTTCTGCACTGAGTAGACCTTTGCAAGTCCCAGCTTTATCTCTTGCAAAATCTCAGGCATTATACATTCCAGGCCAAAATCGATATAACATATGACCCCGCAATCTATTCCTTGACAGTGGACTCCCCCACTTGGCACGAATTCCTAGGTCGCAACGTCTGATAATCCACTATGTTAAACTTCACAGCTCATATAAATCAACCCTATTGCTTTCAACTATTCCCACGTTCTGAAATACTTCATAGCTATGAATCCTTCTGGAACCTGAACTAGTCCAACATGTACCGACTGAGCTAGAATCTCCGCGTCTAGATCCACTTGAGGCTCTACCATAGGTGCTGTCATTGGGGATCAATTTCTTGTCCCGTTGTGGACGCATTGCGTGTTTTCGAGATTTTTGAGAGGACAAAAATAGATGAGTTCAATCATTAGTTATATAATAAATTCGCACGATAGAGCAGAATAGAAGTGAAATTGTTCCTAACTTCATAGCCTCTGAGAGATAAGTACAGACGTCTCTGTACCGATCCTTCAGACTCTATTAAGCTTGTTCGTGAATTGTGAGACCTAAGCAACCTAGCGCTCTGATACCAACTTGTCAGGACCCAAATTCCCAACCCTCGGGATCGTGATGGCGCCTAACACCACACTTGCTAGGCAAGCCAGTGTTAGAACTTAATTAACCATTTTCCTTTAAATTTATTTAAAGACTAATAAACAATTCCAAACAAACATGAAATCCAAAACTTTCCAATGACTGATATCAAGAATAATATTAGAAATAATAAGACGAACCACGAACTAATACTAAATGTATAACTACCCAGGGTCTGGTGTCACAATTCACGAACTACTAAAGAATACTACAAATAATTGGGTTGAAAGAAATGTATCTCTGTTTTGAATGAAATAAAACAATATCTAAATAATAAAGGGAAGACTATAGGAATCTTCGGACGCCAGCAGATCTATCTCGTGTCTCCGTGCGAATAATGTCTGCTACTACTTTCACCTAACTCAGACCGGTACCTAGATCTGCACAAGATGTGCACAATGTAGTATCAGTACAACCGACCCCATGTACTGAGTAAGTGTCGAGCCTAACCTCGAGAAGTAGTGACGAGGCTACGGTGGGGCATTAACAATATAACCTGAGAACAATATATAATAAAGCAAGAAGGAATTCTAAACTAAACAAAATAATAATCTGTAGCAATGAATAAAATAACTCAGCCACCTTTTCCATGTCTCAGCTATAACCAATTCTCACATAAGTTTCCAAATTTCCAAATTCCACTTTGACAGAACCGTAAGTACATAATATGATAAACAGTAAAGTAAAACAATAAGTTTTCAAATCCTTGTGTTTAAATATCAGTAAAACAAAAATGTCCTCCCTTATTTCTCCTTGTTGCGGCGCGCAACTCGCTCCCACTTGTCCACCCTTATTGATCCTCCCTATATATATCACCCTTATTTCTCTTGGTGCGGCGTGCAAAACGATCCCACCTGTCCACCCTTATCACTCCTTGTTGCAGCATGAAACCTGCTCCCACCAGAAAATCACATCTCTTTATTTATAAAAAATATTTTCACAATTTAACTCAAAGTCTTTCACAATATTTATGTCCCAACAATTTTAAACAGGAAACTATACTATTCAAAAACATCACCAATTATCACTACGCAGCGAAACCAACCGAGATGTATAATGTAAGACTGACAACCAAATCAATCTTTATGAATCATAACAAAACCCAGGGAACATCCAACACTTCCAAAATACTTGAAAAAATACTTAACAATAATTTAACGAATCCAAATAGACATATAACCATCAATGATCATAAAATAATTAAGCCAGGAAGCAAATAATTGGAAACGGTGAAGGGATCATGTTAAGAAGATAATTTGGTAGTGTATAGGTACTCATCACCTCACCTTACACCAAACACATGCAAATTCACATAGAAATCAAGTTGGAGATTCCTATTCCCTCAAGTCAAGGTTAAACCAAGCACTTACCTCAAATTCACAAGCAAATCACTGCTCTAGCACAACTTTTCCTTTTAAATTTGCCTCTAATCCGCTCGAATCTAATCACAATTGGTTCAATATCATCAATTATAGCTTAAAGGAATCAACTTTATGGAAAAACTATGGCTTTCCTATGTTTTCTTATCAAAATACAAAAAATGACCCCGGACCCGCTTGGTCTAAACTCGAGGTTCGGACCTAAACCCGTTTAACCAATCTTCCCCGAGCCCGGATATGAAATTAGTTTTGGAATCCGACCTCAATTTGAGGTCTAAATCCCCAAATTTTATAATTCCTAAGTTCTACCCCAAAACCCAATTTTTACCATGAAAAGTCTAGATTTTTGGTTGAAATCTTGTTAAAAGTTATTAAGGATTGAAAGAAATTGGTTAGAGATCACTTACTAATGATTTGGAGAATTTTGGGCCTTTGGAAAATCTCCTATGGAGGTTTAGGGTTTGAGAGAATTGAAGAATGGGTGAAAATCCCGTCTAAAATCTCACTTAACAGGTTGCAGATGTCGCATTTGCAATCCGGAGTTCGCATTTGCAACATCTGGGCTCCCTAGGCATACTTCACATTTGTGATATATATATATATATGTCGCATTTGCAATATATATATGTCTCATTTGCGACATGTGAGATCCTAGGCATACTTCGCATTTGGATATATATGCCGCATTTGCGACATCTGGGCGCACAAGAAACCATCAATTTTTCCTGGCACGAAAATAAGCATAACTTCATCATACAATGTACAAATTTGATGATTCTTTTTTCTATGGCTCCATAATTATGATACAGATCTAATGGTATAATAAAATCTGAATTTTGAGCTCATTTGCTTAATATGGTATCATGTATTCTTGAAGAAACGACGATGAAGCATCAAAATTAAGCGCAACATAGCCTAAATGGGTTAGACTCGTGAGTGAATGCGTGTTCATAATTTATGGTTTTTACCCGATTCTGAGACGTGGGCCCGGGGAGGCTTTTTGAGTGATTTTTTAAATTCTTGCTTTAACTTTGATTTCATTAGCTAGATTAGTTTCTTGTAGTTATATTTATGTTATATAATTTGTTTTGGCTAGATTTGGACCATTCGGAGTTGGATATTCATGGAAAGAGCATTGTTACAGATTTGTTTGAGCTTGGTTCGAGGTAAATGGATTTCCTAACCTTGTGGGGAACTCCCCTTAGGATTTGGTATTGTTTTTTATATGTAAGCGCTATGTACGTGAGGTGACGAGTACGTACACGGGCTAATTGTTGTAAAAACCCGATTCTACTAAGTATCAACTTGTTTTCCTTCTTATTTGAATTATATCAACATGTGTAGTAACTGTTAGCTTAGAATAGCATGTCTAATTACCTTAACTATTTATTTGAACTATGTGCAGTATGTTTTAGTGAATTGCCTCCTTTCTTTGACTTGAACTTAGTCTAAACTGTTGGTTTTCTTGTTGTAACTGTTATTTCCGTTGATTGAGCTGCATATCTAGCTTGGGACTACAGAATGGTATTCCGGGAGATCCCCCTGTACTGCATATTTACTTTGGGACTACGGAACAGTATTCCGGGAGATCCCCATGCACTGCATATTTACTTTGGGACTACGGAACGGTATTTCGGGAGATCCCCCTGCACATTTATGTTTGGGACTACGAGACGGTATCTCGGGAGATCCCCTATTGTTATCTCTGTGTAAATGATTTGTTACCTTCTATGACTTCACTCTTGTTAAATTTCAGTCTTTACTTTACTGTGGTATTTCATTCTATCTTGTTTTATCATATATATATACTAGTAGGGCCCTGACCTGACCTCGTCACTACTCGGCTGAGGTTAGGCTTGGCACTTACTGGGTACTATTGTGGTGCACTCACGCCCTTTCCTGTACATTTTTTTCGTGTGCAGATACAGGTTCTTCATACCGGCCATGTTACTAGTTGCAGTCGCTGCTGTTTATTGGAGACTTCAAGGTACATCTTTCCGCGCCCGCAGATCCTCGGAGTCCCCCTCTATCCCCTTATTTTCATTCTTCTTCTATTCAATAGATAGTGATGTATATAACAATTAGTTTCTCATAGAAGCTTGTAACTTACTGTGTTCCGTGTCTTGGGGAGTGTTATGTATATGTTGAGAGTTGATAGTTGTATATGTCGAGCGGCATCTCAATTACTTATTTATATTTTTGTTACTGTTAGTTGTTAATGTTCATACTTTCATTTTGTTTCCGTAAAGTGTTAAGCTTACCTAGTCGTGGAGACTAGGTGCCGTCACGATGATTCACGAAGGGAGAATTTGGGTCGTGACAAGTTGGTATCAGAGCTCTAGGTTTATAGGTGTCGTGAGTCACAAGATGGTTTATTAGAGTCTCGCGGATCGGTACGAAGACGTCTGTACTTATCTTCGGGAGGTTATGGAACTGTTAGGAACAATCCTACTTCTTTTGATTCCTCGTCGTGCGAGTTACTGGCATCAAATTCTAAAACTCTTTATTCTGTTCTTTCTCACAGATGGTGAGGACCCGTACACGGAGATCTGACTACCAGGCACCCGCGCCCTCTTCTAGGGTTCTATGACTGTGTCAGAGTATGCATTCTGTTTCAGTGAGTTGGTCCGACATGCACCGGCCTTGGTTGACACAGTTCGGGAGAGGGGTTGCCACTTTATTGAGGGACTCCACCCCAGTATTAGGACCAGCATGGTCAGGGAGTTGGAGATGGATATCTCTCATCAACAGGTCGTGAGTATTGCCAGGAGAGTGGGGGGCATGCTTGTCCGGGACAGAGAGGAGAGAGAGGCCAAGAGGTCTCGAGAGACTGGTTATTATTCTGAAGCTGGTGCCCCAGCAGCTCGCCATGTTAGGGGTTATGTGAGTCACCCTGTTCATTCAGCTCTTCTAGCCTCCAGTGGTGTTCCAGCGCCTTCTAGGACCCAGGAGCCTTATTATGCACCGCCAGTATCTAGTGTGCCTTCTGGTCGGGGTGCTATTGGTGGCCATTCCAGCAGGCCAGGCCTGAGCCTGTCATAGCCACCACACCCTCCGGGGGGTTGTTTTGAGTGTGGCGATACTCGCCATATGGTGAGCGATTTCCCCAAACTTAGGAGGGGGAACCTCCACAGACTTCTCAGCCATCACGTGCTCCACCGGGTCCTCAGGCTATGCTTCTAGCACCAGCTACCGCCCCACCTTCCCAGCCAGCTCGAGGTGGAGGTCGGGGAGGTCGAGGTCGCCTAGAGGGCTAGGCTAGGTATTATGCTCTTCCGGCCCGCATAGAGGCAGTTGCTTCCGACTCTGTAATTACAGGTATTGTTCCAGTGTGTCATAGAGATTCGTCACTACTATTTGACCCAAGCTCTACATATTCATATGTGTCCTTTTATTTTGCCCCACATTTGGGCGTATCTTGGGATTCTTTGAGTTCCTCTGTTTATGTGTCTACTCTTGTGGGAGATTCTCTTGTTGTGGACCGCGTGTATTGGTCGTGTTTGGTTGCTCTTATTGGTTTTGAGACTAGAGCCGGTTTGTTATTACTCCGCATGGTAAATTTTGATGTTATCTTGGGCATGGATTGGTTATCGCCCCATTATGCTATTCTTGATTATCATTCTAAGACTGTGACGCTGACTATGGCAGGCTTACCGTGATTAGAGTGGAGAGGTGCCTTAGATTATGCTCCCCGTATAGTTATTTCATTTCTTAAGGCTCAACGAATGGTTGAGAAGGGGTGTGATGTGTATTTAGCTTATGTGAGAGATGTCAGTATTGATACCCCTACAATTGAGTCAGTTCCAGTAGTGAGGGATTTCCCAGATGCATTTCCAGCTGATCTTTCGGGCATACCTCCCGACAAAGATATTGATTTTGGCATTGATTTGTTGCCGGACACTCAGCCCATCTCTATTCCTTCATATCGTATGGCTCCTCTTGAGTTGAAGGAGCAGTTGCAGGAGTTTCTTGATAAGGGTTTCATTCGGCCCATTGTGTCACATTGGGGTGCTCCAGTCTTGTTTGTGAAGAAAAAGGATGGTTCTATGCGTATGTGTATTGATTATCGCCATCTGAACAAGGTTACAGTGAAGAACATATAGTCATTACCTCGCATTGATGACTTTTTTGATCAGTTACAGGGTGCCAGGGTGTTTTCCAAGATTGACTTGCGTTCAAGCTATCATCAGTTGAATATTCGAGAGCCAGATATCTCGAAGACTGCTTTCAGGACCAGATATGGTCACTATGAGTTTCTTGTCATGTCTTTCAGGCTGACCAATGCCCAACAACCTTTATGCACTTGATTCACAGTGTGTTCCGGCCTAATCTTGACTCGTTCGTCATTGTGTTTATTGACAACATTCTGGTGTACTCCCGAACTCGGAAGGATCATGAGCAGCACTTGAGGATTGTGCTTCAGACTTTGAGGGAAAAGAAGTTGTAATGCAAAATTTTCTAAGTGTGAGTTTTGGCTAGACTCACTGGCATTCTTAGGTCATGTGGTATCGAGTGATGTGATCAAGGTAGATCCAAAGAAGGTGGAAGCAGTGCAGAGTTGACGTAGACCATCATCAGCTACGGAGATCCGCAATTTTCTTGGTTTAGTGGGGTATTACCATTGTTTTGTATAGGGATTCTCATCTATTGCAGCACCTATGACCAGGTTGACCTAGAAGGGTGCTTCGTTCAGGTGGACAGAGGAGTGTGAGGAGAGCTTTCAGAAGCTCAAGACAGCTTTTACTACAGCCCCAGTATTGGTATTGCCTACAGGTTTGGGGTCTTACATTGTATATTGTGATGCAACGCGGATTGGTCTTGGCACGGTGTTGATGCAGGATGGTAGGGTGATTGCCTAAGTGTCCAGACAGCTGAAGGTGCATGAGAAGACCTATCATGTTCACGACCTTGAGTTAACAACTATTGTTCATGCCCTGAAGATTTGGCGCCATTATTTGATGGTGTTCCTTGTGAGATTTACACCGATCATCGGAGTTTGCAGCATCTGTTCAAGAAAAAGGATATTAACTTGCGTCAGCGGAGGTGGTTGGATCTACTTAAGGACTATGATGTCACCATTTTGTACCACCCTGGGAAGGCCAATGTGGTGGCTGATGCTTTGAGTCGCCGGGCGGAGAGTTTGGGGAGTTTAGCATATCTTCCAGCAGCAGAGAGACCCTTAGCATTGGATGTTCAGGCCTTAGCCATCCAGTTTCTGATATTGGATATTTCTGAGCCGAGTCGAGTGTTGACTTGTTTGGTTTCTCGGCCTTCTCTTTATGATTGTATCAGAGATCGTTAGTATAATGACCCCCACCTGCTAGTCCTTAAGGACATGGTCCAGCACGATGATGCTAAGGAGGTCACTATTAGGGATGATGGCGCATTGAGGATGCATGGCAGTCTATGTGTTCCTAATGTAGATGGGTTGCATGAGTTTATTCCTTAGGAGGCTTATAGCTCGTGGTACTCCATTCATATGGGTGCCGCGAAGATGTATCAGGACTTGAGGCAACATTACTGGTGGAGGAGGATGAAAAAGGACATAGTTGAATATGTTGTTCGTTGCCTAAATTTCCAGCAGGTGAAGTATGAGCATCAACGGTCGGGTAGGTTACTTCAGAAGTTAGATATTCCGGAGTGAAAATGGGAGCGGATCACTATGGATTTCGTTGTTTCACTCCCACGAACTCAGTGGAGGTTTGATGCAGTTTGGGTGATTGTGGATAAGCTTACTAGGTCAGCTCATTTCATTCCAGTGATGACTACAAATTCTTTCGAACAGCTGGCTCGAATCTACATCTGTGAGATCGTCAAGCTTCATGGGGTACCGGTATCTATTATCTCTCACCGGGGTACACAGTTTACATCACGATTCTGGAGAGTCGTACAGCAGGACTTGGGTACTAGAGTGGAGTTGAGCACAACATTTCACCCTCAGACGGACGGGCAGTCCGAGCGCACTATTCAGATACTAGAGGATATGATATGTGTGTGTGATGGAGTTTGGAGGGTCATGAGACCAGTTCTTGCCACTTGCGGAGTTTGCCTACAACAACAGTTATCAGTCCAACATTCAGATGGCAACTTATAAGGCTCTGTATGGTAGGCGGTGTCAATTCCTAGTGGGTTGGTTTGAGTTGGACGAGGCCAGATTATTGGGTACAGACTTGCTCCAGGATGCCCTGGATAAGGTGAAGGTGATTCAGGATCGACTTCGCACAGCCCAGTCTAGACAGAAGAGTTATGCAGATCGAAAGGTTTGTGATGTAGCATTAATGGTTGGAGAGCGGGTCTTGCTCCTGGTATCACCTATGAAGGGCGTTATGATATTCGGGAAGAAGGGCAAGCTGAGACCAAGGTAAATTGGTCCTTTTTGATGTGTTGCGGCGTGTTGGGGGGGTTGCTTATGAGATTGCCTTACCTCCCAGCCTAGCAGGGGTTCATCCAGTATTCCACGTTTCTTTGCTCCGGAAGTATCACGGTGATCCGACTTATGTATTGGATTTCAGCTCAGTCCAGTTGGACAAGGATCTATCTTATGTTGAGGAGTCGATGGCTATTTTGGACAGGCATGTCAGAAAGCTCAGGTCAAAGAACATTGCTTCAATAAAGGTTCAGTGGAGGGTTCAGCCAGTCGAGAAGGCGACTTGGGAGACCGAGCAGGATATGCACATCTGTTATCCTCATCTTTTCTCAACTTCAGGTATGTCCCTAAACTCGTTCGAGGACGAACGATTGTTTTAAGAGGGGAAGGATTTGACGACCCGACCGGTCGTCTTGAGAGTTATAGCCTTGATCCCCTATTAACTACTTTCCCGTATCTATTTCTGCTATTGTGACTTGTCAGGAGGTTCCATTTTAGTTTTTGGAGTGTATTGGGACACTTAGTCCCTAAACGGAGGCTTAAGTCTTAGGAATTGGATTGTAGTTGGAACTGTGTGAAAATGACTCTGAAATGGAGTTTCGTCAGCTTCATTAGCTCCGTTGGGTGATTTTGGACATAGGGACGTGTCCGGATGGAATTTTGGAGGTTTGCAGCTCATTTAGGCTTGAAATGGCAAAAGTTAAAGTTTTGGAGATTTTGATCGGTAGTGAAATTTTTGATATCGGGGTTGGTTTCCAATTTCGGAAGCTGGAGTAGGTCTGTAGGGTTGAATATGACTTGTGTGCAAAATTTGGGGTCAATCGGACATGGTTTGGTTGGTTTCGGCATCGGTTGTCGAATTTTGAAGTTTCAAGTTCTTTAAGTTTTAATCGGAGGATGATTCATGATTTTAGCGTTGTTTGATATGATTTGAGGGCTTGACTAAGTTTGTAGGGTGTTTTAGGATTGGTTGATATGTTTGGTTGTGGTCTCGGGGGCCTCGGGTGTGTTTCGGATGCTCAACGAGTCAGCTTTGGACTTTGGGAGATAGCAGATTTCTGGTGTTCTTCTGTTGTTGGTTTCTTTCTTCACGTTCACGATGGGTGTTCTGCGTTCGCGAAGAGGATCTAGGGAAGGTTGAAATTATGATTCGCGTTTGCGATATTGGTCCCGTGTTTGTGAATCTCTAAGGTCATATTCCTACGCGTTCGCGAAGAATGTCCCGCGTTCGCGTAGAAGAGATTGGTTATTGGGTCCCCAGGCCCTTAAGCCTATGCATTTGCGATGTTGGTCCCGTTTTCACGTACGGTTAAGTTGTGAGGACTTCGCGTTCGCGACTAGGGTATCGCGTTTGCGATGTATAATTTCTGGGCAAGAGTAAATTGCTCTGCGCGAACGCGAAGGGTACTCCGTGTTCGCGAAGAAGGGAGCATCTGGGCAGAATTTAAAGTTCAAAATCGAGGGTTTTGAGTTCATATCATAAAATTGAATTAGGAGCTCGGTAGAAGGCGACTTACCTAGTTTTGGTTAATCCCTATGATTTTGTCTTTAATTTCATCATTTAATTAGTGATTTGGGGTGGAAAATTGGGAAAAGTTTGAGAAAAGTTCATAGGCCGAATTTTGGGGTTTTGATCGAGGTTTAGGTATCAGATTTGAGTAAATTTGGTATGGCTAGACTCGTGAGTGAGTCGGTATTCATAATTTGTGACTTTTACCCGATTCCGAGACGTGATCCCGAGGAGGCTTTTTGAGCGATTTTCTAATTTCTTGCTTTAACTTTGATTTCATTAGCTAGATTAGTTTCTTGTAGTTATATTTATGTTATGTGATTGGTTTTGTCTAGATTTGGGCCATTCGGAGTTGGATATTTGTGGAAAGAGCATTTTAACATACTGATTTGAGCTTGGTTCGAGGTAAGTGGCTTGCCTAACCTTGTGTGGGGGAACTCCCCTTAGGATTTGGTATTGTTTTTTATATGTGAACGTCGTGTACATGAGGTGACGAGTACGTAAGTGCGCTAATTGTTGTAAAAACCCGATTTCTGCTAAGTATCAACCCATTTTCCTCCTTATTTGAGTTATATCAACATGTGTAGTAACCTGTTAGCTTAGAATAGCATGTCTACTTGCCCTAACTGTTTATTTGAACTCTATGCAGCATGTTTTAGTGAATTTCCTGCTTTCTTTGACTTGAACTTGGTCTAAATTGTTGGTTTTCTTGTTGTAACTGTTATTTCCGTTGGTTGAGCTGCATATCTACTTTGGGACTACGGAACGGTATTCCGGGAGATCCCATTGTACTTCATATGTACTTTGGGGCTACGGAATGGTATTCCGGGAGATCCCCTGCACTGCATATTTACTTTGGGACTACGGAACGGTATTCCGGGAGATCCCCTGCACTGCATATTTACTTTGGGACTACGGAACGGTATTCCGGGAGATCCCCCAGCACATTTACGTTTGGGACTACAAGACGGTTGATAAGTAAGGATTTTGACTGCTTATTTTCTCTCTTTTACTTGTGTTTTGGCCCAAAAATGCTTAAAGGTATTCCCGAGAACTAATGAAATGTGCTTTCTTGCAGGAATATGACCAAAACAAGGCAAAAAAGGCATAGTGCGGACCGCACAATATTGTGTGCGGCCGCAAACTTTGAATGAGCACTGATGATATTTCCTCACAAAGTGCGGACCGCACAATTATTGTGCGGCCACAGAAAACAAGCTTCAGAGAACATGCATTTTGGATATTGAAGATGTGCGGACCGCATTATTATTTTGCGGCCGCAGGATGCCAAGTGAGACCGCACTCATATTATGTGGCCCCCAAAAGACCAGAATCAGAGAGCCATGTTTATTTTTGGAAGATTGAAGATGTACGGACCGCACTATTATTGTGCGGCCACACTCATATATGTGCGGTCAGTATAATGAGACCAGCTCCAGTCCAAGTTCAAGTGTGCGGTCGTACTCAGAAATGTGCAGTCTGCACAATTAAATGAAGTGCAGGCGCATCCCAGTTTTATGCGACCGAGGAAAGCCCAATTGACCGGTCAATCTCAACATGCGGACTGCACACAGAATTGTGCGGCCGCACAGCCTTAGCAGGGGCATTTTTGTAAGATATTTTTAGCTTAGTATAAATAGAACTTTTTGTCATTTTTAGGTTAAGTTGTGTAAGTTGGGAGCACCTGAGCCATTTTTATTTACTGTATTGGGTAACATTGTACTAGATTAGCTTTTAAGCATCAGATTTTCTCTCCTTAATCAATTATTATGCATTCTATCTTAGTTTTTTCTTTAATTTATTCATTTTCCATGAGTAGCTAAACCCTTAGCTAGGGTTATGACCCAACTCTAGTATGGGTACTTAATGGGTTATTGGTTTAGGGCTTGTTTATGATTGGGTATATGATATTTAGCCTTGTTCTTGCTTAAGTTCTAGAATTAATGGTTGCAAATATTGATTCATGCCAAATTGACTTAGTCTCTACATGACAAAGTGAGGCTAAGTCTTGGAAAACTTGGCTAACTAGGAATTAGTATGAACTCAAGAAATTGATAGCCCCAATAAAAGGGTCGAACCTAGAGATAGTAAGACCCAACTAGAGCATTTATCACTTGCTTTGTGAAATACCTATTTGGACTTGAGAAAGCAAAATCTGGAAAAATCACTCAAACTATCGAGAGGTATAGAGTGAGTAATTGCGGTCGATTGCTACATTATATCCCGATCAAACAAGCGTGCCCTAAAGTTCTAAATCTGTTAGGTAACCAACTAGGCAAAAGTCGCAACCCAAGATCTTTCATAATTTGAAAAACAACCAAAACCAAAAATATTGTCTCTTAACTTTACTATTGCAATCAATAGAGTAAAAATTAGAAGTAGAAACAACAATTGTCAATGTGGAAGTGTAATTTAAGGCACATCATACATTCACACTAGGTGTATACCTAATCTAAAATCTAACTCTCTGTGGATTCGACCCCAACTTGCGTTGGATTTTATTATTGTTTCGACCGCCTCCCAACCTATATTCGTGGTGTGAGTTTGGGCGAGATCATTTTTTGGCGTCGTTGCCTGGGAGTTAAAAGGATCTAGCTATATATCTAGGTTTTTGTGTGATTTGTCTTCTTTTCCTTCTGAGTCACTAATTTTTTTTTTCAATTGCTTATAGGTACGAGAATGGCTCTCAACAATGAGCCCATCGGGAATTTTCCATTGTGGGAGGAAGTGGACGATAATCAAGGAGATGAGGTTCTCCCCGAACCTCAAGCAAATAGGCGAGGCAGACTGCCTCATGATAATGTTCCCGTCCCTCCCCCACCTTCACCAAGAGCGGCAGCGCACCGGGTGTTGCCGAACAAGGGTTATGCAAGTGCTATAGTCCCGCCCCGTATTAGGGAGGGCAACTTCCAAATCACCAACGTGATGCTTACACTACTTGAGCAACAGGGATTCTTCACCGAGGATCCACGCCAAAATGCTTACAAGCATCTCAAGGGGTTCGTCGATACTTGTTGGGGGAGCAAGCAAACAAATATTTTCGAGGATGCACTGCGTTTGAGGCTATTTCCCTTTTCTATACGGGGAAAGGCATTGGATTAGTTAGAGAGATTACCCAATCATTCCATCCATACATGGAATGAGTTGGACGAAAAATTCATTGCCAAATTCTTCTCTCCGGGGCACATGGATACACTACGGGATGAAATTCTAGCGTTTAAGCAAGAGCCCAATGAGCCATTTCACTAGATTTGGGAAAGATATCGTACCTTGGTTAAAGAATGCCTGAATAATGATATGACCTAGGTCATGATCCAACAAACTTTCTACAGAGGGTTCAACACAACAAATCAATGTGTGGTAAATCAACTCGCCGGCGGGAACTTCATGAACACGCCTTATGCCGAAGCTTGTGAAATTTTGGATGAGATGGCGGATACCTCGTCGGCATGGCAAAGTAGGGCCAATGTTCCTCAAGATGACCCAAATGTCATTCACCTACATAAGGAGCTACATAATCATGGTCAAGCTATTGCCGAGCTGAAAACCATAATGAATTAATTGGCCAAAGCTCAGCTTCAACAAGTTCAAGGGTGGAAACAAGTGAATGTGATGGAAGGTGTGAATATGATGATGAACAAGAGACGGTAAAAAGGTCAACAAGGGAAAAATCATCCAGAACAATTCATGAAAGATGATAGTGGGTATGACCAAGGTGATTTGTTTAATGAGAAAGAAGAAGAAGTGCAATATGTCAACAATTATCAAGGCCAAAGAAACAATGCTCAAGGCCAAAATCAACAACAATGGTGATCACAAGGAAATCAAGGAAATTGGAAGAACCAAGGCCACCAAGGCAATTGGAGTGGTGGTAACAACAATCAAGGTAATTGGGGAAATAACAATAATCAAGGCAATTGGAGTAAGCAAGGTAACCAAGGCAATTGGGGAGGCAATAATCAAGGAAATTGGAGTAAGCAAGGTAACCAAGGCAATTGGGGAGGCAATAATCAAGGCAATTGGGGTGGAAACAATCAAAGCAATTGGGGAGGAAACAACCAACGGGGTTAGAACAATAATAACCAAGGGAATCGGGGATCGAGATTTCAAAGGCCCCCGATGTATCAACAACCAAGAAACCCGCCTCCATATCTGTCTCAAGGTTCTAGTTCATCCAATAATGAAACGGGACGGATTGAGAATATGTTGAAACAAATGATGGAAAAAAGTGCCGACTCTGATGCTCAAATAGCCTCCCATAACACTTCAATCTGTAATTTGGAAGTTCAATTGGGGAAAATCTCGCAAGCTTTAAACACTCTTCCTAAGGAGGCACTACCTAGGGATATGGTGGTGAACCCTAAAGGTGGGAACAACACGGGACATGCCATGGACGTAACCACAAGGAGTGGAAGAGGTGGAGATGCAATCACCTCAAATCAAAGAAGAATTGTGGATGATGATGTGTTGGTTCAAGAAAATGAGACTCCAAGTAATGTGGTTCATGCTAATGAAGAAGTGATAATTGATATTGATGAAAGTGTGAGGAGACCTAAGAAGATGTGAACCCGTCTAGGGAGCACGTGATTGACATAACAGAACCGGTAGTGCAAAATGCCAAAGCACCGAGGCCAAGGCCTTCTCCTCCATACCCTCAAAGGCTTGCAAAGCAAAATAGTGAGAACCAATTCAAGAATTTCATTGATATGATGAAGAGTTTGTCCATTAATGTGTCGTTGGTTGAGGCGTTGGAACAAATGCCGGGTTATACAAAGTTCATGAAGGATTTGGTAACAAAGAAAAGATCAATGAATTGTGAGACTATCAAGATGACACATCAAGTGAGTGATATTGTGCATTCAATGGCTTCGAAATTGGAAGATCCCGGTGCTTTCACAATCCCTTGCACTATTGGGAGCGCGGACTTTTCCAAATCTCTATGTGATTTGGGGGAAAGTATCAACTCGATGTGCTACTCTGTGTTCAAAACTTTGGGAATTGGGAAACCAAGACCCACGTCTATGAGGTTGCAAATGGAGGATCGGACTATAAAGAGACCATTGGGTATAATTGATGATGTGTTAGTTCGTGTAGATAAGTTCATCCTTCCGGCGGACTTTGTGATTCTTGACTGTGAGGTTGACTATGAGGTGCCTATTATCTTAGGTAGACCTTTCCTTGCTACGGGGAAGGATCTAGTTGATGTGGAATCTGGTGAGCTCATTTTATGGGTAGGTGATGAAAAAGTGGTTTTCCATGTGTTCAAATCGATGAGGCAACCAAATAGCAACGAAGTTTGTTCGTTTGTGGACTTAGTGACCGAAGTGATTATTGATGATGCTAGTGTTGTGATGAATGTTGAGGATACCTTGGAAGCTGTGTTGCTTAATCACGATGAGGATGAGAAGGAAGGCTTTGTGGAATTTGTCAATGATTTGCAAGGAATGGGGTCATATACTTATGAATGCCGCAAATTGTCCTTAGATCTTGAGAACCGGAAGTCTCCTCTAGCAAAGACCTAAATCAAGGAGCCTCCCACTTTGGATTTAAAGCCTTTGCCTTCAAATCTCAAGTATGAGTTTCTTGGCCCTTGTTCCACTTTACCTGTTATTCTTTCCTCTTGCTTGACTAACGTGCAGGTAGATTCTACTTTGGTGGTGCTCCAAAAGAAGAAGAAAGCTATAGGATGGATATTGGCAGATATTCGGGGTATAAGCCCCACCTTTTGCATGTAGAAGATTATTTTGGATGAGGATTCCAAACCCTCTGTGGAACATCAAAGAAGATTAAATGAAGCAATGCAAGAGGTAGTGAAGAAGGAGATCATCAAATGGTTAGATGTCGGGGTTGTTTACCCCATTTCCAAAGCTCGTGGACCTCTCTGGTGCAATGTGTCCCAAAGAAAGGGGGAATGAGTGTGATAACAAATGACAAGAATGAATTGATCCCCACAAGAACTGTCATAGGGTGTAGAGTGTGCATGATAGGAAGCTCAACAAAGTCACTCGGAAAGATCATTTTCTGCTTCCATTTCTTAATCAAATGCTTGATAGGTTGGCCGGACGTGATTTTTATTGCTTCCTTGATGGAAACTCTGGCTATAATCAGAATCTTATTGCTCCTGAGGACCAAGAGAAGACCACTTTCACTTGTCCCTGTGGTATTTTCATATTCTCGTGGATGCCATTTGGGTTATGCAATGCACCGACGACTTTTCGATGGTGTATAATGTCCATCTTCACCGATATGGTGGAGGATTTTCTTGAGGTTTTCGTGGATGATTTTTCCGTGGTGGGAAATTCTTTTGAAAAGTGCTTGGACAACTTGGACTAGGTATTGGCAATATGTGAGGAAACAAACCTGGTTTTGAATTGGGAGAAATGTCACTTCATGGTCGAGGAAGGCATTGTCCTTGGCCACAAAATTTCAAAGCATGGTATTGAGGCTGATTAAGCCAAAATTGAAGTGATTTCCAAACTCCCTCCCCCTACATCCATGAACGGAGTGAGCAGCTTCTTGGGTCATGCGGGGTTCTATCGCCGATTCATCAAGGATTTTTCTAAGGTGGTAAACCTCTTGTGCAAACTTTTGGAGAAGGATGCCAAGTTCCATTTAAACGAAGATTGTATGAAGGCATGCGAATTGCTCAAGTATAAGATGACTACTACTCATATTATCACCGCACTGAATTGGAGTTGACCTTTTGAGCTCATGTGTGATGCAAGCAATGTGGAGGTTGAAGTGGTATTGGGGCAACGTATCAAAAAAATATTCCATCCGTTCTTCTATGCTAGTAAGACCATGAATGATGCCCAAGTCAACTACACAGTGACCGAAAAAGAGCTACTTGCTATTGTCTTTGCTATTGAGAAGTTCCGCATGTACTTGATGGGTACAAAGGTGATTGTTCACACCAAACATGCGGTGCTTCGATATTTGATGAGCAAGAAAGATTCTAAAGCAAGATTAATGCAGTGGGTTCTTCTTTTACAAGAGTTTGATCTAGATATTCAAGATTCCAAGGGTAGTGAAAATCAAGTGGCGGACCACTTGTCTCGTTTGGAGGAGAAGGGGAGGCCAAATGATGGCCTTGAGATAAATTATTCATTTCCCGACGAGCCTCCTAGCCATTTCTATGACCGAGATGCCATGGTTCGTCGGCTTAGCCAATTATCTTGTGAGTGGCATTGTACTGAATGAGTTCTCTACAAATCAAAGGAAGAATCTCAAACGGAATTGTCTTGTCTATTATTGGGATGAGACTTATCTCTTTCGGATTTGTACCGATGGTGTGATTCAACAATGTCTGCTAGAGGAAGAACAATTGGGAATTCTTGAGGCTTTCCACTCTTCATCATATGGTGGTCATCATGGTGGAGCTAGAACGGCTACAAAGGTGTTGAGTTGTGGATTCTATTGGCCTGCTCTTTACAAGGACGCTGGTGATCTTGTCAAGTGTTGTGATGAATGTCAAAGGGCCGGTGGGATTTCTAAGAAAAATTAGATGCCTCTCACCACCATCTTGGAGATTGACATTTTTTATGTGTGGGGCATTGATTTCATGGGTCCGTTCGTCAACTCTTGTGGGAGCACTTACATATTGGTAGCTGTGGATTATGTGTCAAAATGGATTGAAGTCGTGGCTTTGCCAACAATCAAGCTCAGAGTGTGGTGGAATTTTTGAAAAAATAACATCTTCACAAGGTTTGTCACTCCAAGGGCCATTATTAGTGATGGGGGATCGCACTTTTGCAACAAATCTTTTGATACTTTACTCTCAAAGTATGGTGTCACTCACAAAGTGTCGACCCCCTATCATCCTCAAGCAAGTGGAAAGGTTGAAGTCTCCAACTGGGAGATCAAGAGCATTTTGTCAAAGACCGTGAATGCCAACCGGATGGATTGGTCGAAGAAACTTGATGATGATCTTTGGGATTATAGGAAGGCTTACAAAAAAACAATTGGTATGTCTCCATATCGGTTAGTGTTCGGGAAATATTGTCACCTACCGATGGAACTTGAGCACAAGGCTGTGTGGGCATTGAAGAAGCTTAATATTGAGTGGGATGTCACCGCCAAATTAAGGGTGGCACAATTGAATGAGCTTGATGAATTCCGATTCCATGCATATTCAAGTTTGTCCTTGTACAAGGACGAGATGAAGTACCTCCATGACAAGTATATCCGGAATAAAGAGTTCAAAGAAGGCGATCTTGTGCTATTGTTCAATTCTCGATTGCGGATTTTTCTGGGAAAGTTGGAATCCAAGTGGAGTGGCCCATTTGAAGTTGTGCATGTGACACCCTTTGGTGCATTATACTTGAAGAACAAAAATGATGAAGTGTTTAGAGTCAATGGTCACCGGGTGAAACATTATCTTGTCAAGGTTGATGGTGGCCACGTTGTGGCATTGCTTTATTTCAAGTGATTGATGGTAACCTGCGTCGTGTCGTGACGTTAAATCAGGCACTTCTTGGGAGGCGACCCATGTTTCTTTTCATTTTTTCATTTTTTTGTCTTTTTAGATAGGTTATATATTGAGCTAACTGGTTTTGAAGTGAATTGCAGGATGAGTGTGTATCACCAATTCTCTGAAGTTGGAATTTGCAGAAAAGTGGCCAAAATGCGGCCACGCACAAAATTATGCGGACCACACAAGGATATGCGTCCGCACTCATTTTTGTGCGGACCGCAGATCTTAATTCATGTACAGGTAATGAGTGCAGACTGCACTCAAAATTGTGCGGCCGCACTCAGATAAGTGTTTGACCGACTGAGTCAAAGTATAAATAGCATTTTCAACACTATTCACACTTTACACTCTCTGAACTCTTAAGCCCTAGAAAATATTGTGCATCCCAAAAATAATTCACAAATCACACTCAATTCATCAAGTTAGATTCTCACCTGCATCATTCATTACTGGTATGTTCAATTCAGGTAGATTTTTGTTCATTTTTCTATGTTTTTGTTTTTATTTTCTTTGATTAGTTCAGTTAATTTTAGGCCTAAAAATATCAGATGTTCTTAATATGTGCTTCAAAATCATGTAGGTAGATACATATATGTTCATTAGGGACTGGGTAGACCACTAATCTTGTCAATTTTGTGCATACCATGTTGAATTTGTAAAAAATTGCTAGAACCCAATTTCGTGTCGTCACTGTTTGAATTGTGCAGCCGCACACATTTTTGTTCAGTATGCATAACTAGAAAATAGGGTAATTGGTATGCTTGAATTGTGCGGACAACACTCAAAACTTGGCGGCTCGCAGAAAAATTATGCGGCCGCATAAAAATGTGTGTGACTGCACTTTTAAACTTTAGAGAATCTGAATACTAAGGTCTAGACTTGTGCGGCTGCATTCAAAATTGTGTGGTCCGCACTTGAGGATGTGCAGATGCACTTCAGAATTGTGCGGTCAGCACTAGACAGTCTGTGGCCGCACTCAGAATTGTGCGGTCCGCACTGTCTATATGATGACTATTTGTCTGCAATTGTTCTGCAACTGTTTTAATTGTTTGAACTCAACTGACCTATATACTTTGTATTTCAGACAATGGTTAGATCACGTGGTATAGGCGACACATAAAAGGGTAGAGGTGAATCCTCCCGAGGTAGAGGTAAAGGTTCACCCTCTGGGAGTGCAATCCAAACCTATTGCCAAAAAGCCGACCACCGGTAGAGGAAGGGCCACAAAGCCCTCAGAATCCAGTTCATATGTCCAATCCGAGGAATCCTCTGAGGGTCATTCTATGGAGTTCCATCCTGAGGCCCAATCCTAACCACCTCAAACCACTGGGCGCTATCAATTGTGCAATGAACCTACATCCAGCTCTTCTGAGGGTTCTGATACGGGAAACAGGGTTCCGAGCCCTCCTCTTCACCTACTCCGGAACCAATAGTTATTGATGTCGAATATGAAGATGTACCATATGATGGTAGGGGGCATAATCAAGTGGGTGGCCTTGAGAGGTCAAAGAAGAAAGAAATTTGGGAAGATAGATTCGTCAGCTTGACAGCATTTTACAGATTCTAGGAGCTGTGGCCAATGAGGTCGCTCACACTTGAGCCACAATTCTTGATTAAGGATTTGGATATTCATAATCCAAATATCCTTAGACAGTTCTAGGAGCACAAGGGGTGGAAGTGGTTCACCCACCCGGTCTTAGATGCAAATAAGCACTTGGTCAGGGAGTTTTATGCCAATGTGGCTCACATCAAGAAGGGTACAAAAGTGAGAAATTTGAAAGTCCGCTTTGATGCTGTCTCTTTGAATGCTTATGTGGGATTTGAACAAGTAGAAGCAGTCTAGTACCTAGAGAAGTTGGCTCTGGGCGAAGCAGCTCGCCCTTGGCTAGCTGATATTTTGGCTGCTCGAGGACCACCACCACCATGGATTACAACTGGAGTTCCTATTATCTAGGACACCCTCAACTTTGAATCTAAAGGGTGGCAAACCTTTGTGTGTAACCGGATTGATCCGAGTTTGAATGAGAACAACCTCCCACTTCCCCAGGCAGTTCTGGTGGCTTCTATTATGGTGGGGTACCCGATCAATGTGGGTGCCATCATGTCTACCAACATTATATTGGCAGTCCAAAAAAGTGAAAAGCCCTAACCCTATCCAAACACCCTCACAGAGTACTTCAATGACGCCAAGGTGGAGCCAAGGTCATATGACAATAAGGTAAAAGCTAAGAAGCCTTTTTCATGGTATCACTTGTAGGGTACAGACAACCCAAAGTTCAAGGGTAAGGACACTACCACCGTTGGCCAGTCTGACGAGCGATCAGTGGTAGGTTCAGAGGCTGCTGATGAGCCATCTACAGCTCCCACTCCTTCCACAGCAGTCAGACCTTCTACTTGGACAGCCACCATACCACCACCTTCTTCTTCCAGGCCATCAGGTTCAGTTCCAGTGCCAGCCTCATCCACCTATTTTCTCACTGCCTTGCGAGTCTCCCAGACTTTGGTGAGCATCAACAACTGGATGCAGACAACCACTTCTAAGTTGTCTGACATATCTAGTACTGTTGCAGCACAATCCTCTACTCCAGTAGTGCCACAAGTCCCTCCATCTGTGGAGGATACATTGAAGAAGATTCTAGACAACCAGAAGACTATCATGGACACACTGGTAGCTCATGGGGGTGCTATTGAGGAGTTGACCAAGCAAGTGAAGAAGATGAGGAAGTCTCAGGCTTCGAATAAAGCAGTGGAGAGTTTGAGAAAGGAGGAGTTCACAGCAGCAGGTGATTTTCCCTTTGACCTACTGATGGAGAAAGGTCCATCAGTACCAACTGACGCAGAGGCACCATCAGTAGAGGCATCAGCTGGCCAGTCTGACGAGCTAGATCTCACCGCCCCACTTCTAAGGAGATGCTTCAGATGCTCACCAACCATGTTATCCCTCAGCCTGGTGATGATGAAATTCAGTTAGAAGAGACCGAGGGCGGTGACGCTGCCAGTCACCTCGAGACCACATAGGGAGTTTTCTTTACTCTCTCCCCTATTTTGTTTTGATTTTGCTAAGCATTGAGGACAATGCTTGTTCTTTTTCTGGAGGGGTGGTTTATTTTGGTATTTTGGATGACTGTGATAATATTTTGATGACATTTGATTACATCTTGACCTGCAATAACTTTAATACTCTTTTTTCCTTTTTCTTTTACCTTTATTTTCTCCCTCATTATGTATATATTCATCCTCTTGTATATATTCATTTGCCTTACCTTCAGTAATTTATTTCATAGATTCTTCGTTTTGCTTTCTTAATAGTATAGCTTCCTAGTTATTTTATTAGCTTCTTTTTGATTTGTTAGCTTCTTTTTATGTTTTAGTGAACAATAAGTATTTGGTTTTCTTAATGCCACGGTTCTTTTCAAAGGTGGGTCTTGTGTGAACCGGGTGGCTCTTCCCAACGATGGATGGTGTGACAACCTTCTTAAGGGATCAAGTCTGTTTTTTTTATGTTTAGGTAGAAACAAGTAGTGTTAATGAATAAATAAGGGCCAAGCATGCTTCACTTGGTACCAACATACTTAAGTATGCGCTTGTGGTTAAAAATAAGTTTTTGTAAATAAATAGCTCTAGTTAGTGACCTTGTGACTCTTGTGTTGACTTAGACAATCATCAGGTGGTTTAGTTGAACCATTAGTGATTTTCAATCTTGAAGGCGGTTATTGTGGGCCCTCGACTCAGTTCTCTTTAATAATCTGGTTGTGTGAGAGGTGAGGAATTTTGTTACAAGTCCAAATATCTGTGCGAATGGTCTAGAACTTTTCCAAATGTGTTTCTAGGAGAAATTCTAAGTTAGCTTGGCTTGAGAAGTGATTGTAGGCTCTCCTTGGCCCGTTTTGAAACCTTCCATGGCCCACCAATGATATCATACTTAGTAAACCCTTTTGAGCCTAAAGCCTTTTTATTCAATAACCACATTACAAGACTTTAACCGTTTTATAGTGACTCTCTCTTGGCACCCGACTTTTATTTAGCATTCATGTCATTCAAATGGAAAAAACATAAGTTTGGGGGAGAGATTAGGATTTTAAAGATGGTTTCAAGGAATAAAAAGAGAGAAGAAATGAAGAAGAGGAAAGTCAAAGAAAAAGAAAGGAAGAACAAATAAAAACACAAAAAGAAAGTGAATAATGTGAAAGGTTTGAAAAGATGCAAAAGAAAGCAAAAGTGCAAAGCATGGAGAAAGCAAAGAAGGAGATTGTGAATAGCATATCAAAGAAAGAGTGAAGTCAAGTCGCCCTAATCCCCCTAAGGGAAAAGAAAATGACTCAAAGAGTTGGCAAAGTAAGAGTCAACAAGAGAATATGAAGTGCTAAAGGAAAGATGAAGTGATATGATATTTCCCTCCTTAGTCCAAAAGCTTTCATTACATGCCGAAAAAGCCCTACGTGATTTCAAGTCGAGCAAGCTTACATTGGTAGTGATCTACATGAGGGGCCATCATATGGTACTAGAGCCGGGCTTATGACATTCTTTTGAGAGTGATGAGCGAGTCTTTCTCGAGTCATTGTTTTGAATTATTCATTAGTGAGTGAGATAATCTTCCGGAGAGTATAGGAGGAGTTTGGGATCCACAGATATTTGCATGAAAGTGCGAGCTTCCTTGATGAAAAAAGTCAACCCTTGATGCTCAAGCGTCACATTAGATCCATTTGTGCTTCAACATTCAAATCATAAGCTTGTTAATGTATCATGAGCGTGTGGGTAATTGTTGGTCCCAATTGAGTTGTGTTTGACTCAACTTAGACCAGCTGAAATAGCCCTTTTCTAGTGGAGGTGGGAATTGCCTTAATTGCTTGAGGACAAGCAAAAACTTAAGTTTGGGAGAGTTGATAAGTAGGGATTTTGACTGCTAATTTGCTCTCTTTTACTTGTGTTTTGGCCCAAAAATACTTAAAGATATTCCTAAGAACTAATGAAATGTGCTTTCTAGCAGGAATATTGGGAAACGAGCTAAAGAAGTGAAAATCAACTCAAAAAGGAGAAAAATTGGACAAGGACCAAAACAAGGCAAAAAAGGGCACGGTGCAGACCGCACAATATTGTGTGCGACCGCAAACTCTGAAGGAGCACTGGTGATATTTTCTCACAAAGTGCGGGCCGAAAAATAATGTGTGGCCGCAAAAAACAAGATTCAGAGAACATGCATTTTGGAGATTGAAGATGTGCGGACCGCATTATTATTGTGTGGCCGCAGGATGCCAAGTGCAGCCGCATTCATAATTGTGCGACCCGCAAAAGACCATAATCAGAGAGCCATGTTATTTTTGGAAGATTGAAGATGTGCAGACCGTTATTATTGTGCGGCCGCACTCATAAATGTATGTTTCGCATAATGAAGGCCAGCTCCAGTCTAAGTTCAAGTGTGTGGCCGCACTCAGAAATGCGCGGTTCGCACTACTAAATGAAGTGCAGCCGCATCCTAGTTTTATATGATCACTGAAAGCTCAATTGACCAGTCAATCTCAACATGCAGACTGCACACAGAATTGTGCGGCCGCACAACCTCCGCAGGGGCATTTCTGTCAGATATTTTCAGCTTAGTATAAAAAGAACTTTTTGTCATTTTTAGGTTAAGTTGTGTAAGTTAGGAGCAACTGAGCCATTTTTATTTACTGTATTGGGTAACATTGTACTAGATTAGCTTTTAAACATCAAATTTTCTCTCCTTAATCAATTATTATGCATTCTATCTTAGTTTCTTCTTTAATTTCTTTATTTTCCATGAGTAGTTAACCCTTAGCTAGGGTTGTGACCCAACCCAAGTATGGGTACTTAATGGGTTGTTGATTTAGGGTTTATTTATGATTGACTATATGATATTTAGCCTTGTTCTTGCTTGAATTCTAGAATTAATGGTTGCAAACATTGATTCATGCCAAATTGACTTAGTCTCTACTTGAGAAAGTGAGACTAAGTCTTGGAAAACTTAGCTAACTAGGAATTGGGGTGAACTCAAGAAATTGTTAGCCCCAATATAGTCTCTACTTGAGAAAATGAGACTATGTCTTGGAAAACTTGGCAAACTAGGAATTGGGGTGAACTCAAGAAATTGATAGCCCCAATAAAAGGGTCGAACCTAGAGATAGTAAAACCCGACTAGAGCATTTATCACTTGCTTTGTGAAATACCTATTTGGACATGAGAAAGACAAATCGGGCAAGATCACTCAAACTACTGAGAGGTATAGAGTGAGTAATTGCGTGTGATTGTTATATTGTATCCCGATCAACCAAAATGCCTTAAAGCTCCAAATCTGTTGGGTAACCAACTAGGCAGAAGTCGCAACCCTAGATCTTTCATAACTTGAAAAACAACCAAACCCAAAAATATTGTCTCTTAGCTTTACTATTGCAATCAATAGAGTAAAAATTAGAAGTAGAAACAACAATTGTCAATGTGGAAGTGTAATTTAGGGCATATCATACATTCAGGTGTATACCTAATCCAAAATCTAACTCCCTGTGGATTCGACCCTGACTTGCGTTGGGTTTTTATTATTGCTTCGACCGCCTCACAACCTATATTTGTGGTGTGAGTTTGGGCGAGATCAACATTATCTCGGGAAAATCCCCTGTTGTTATTTCTGTGTACTGAGTTGTTACCTTCTCTGACTTTATTCTTGTTAAATTTCAGTCTTTACTTTACTGTGGTATTTCATTCTATCTTGTTTTATATATATATATATATATATATATATATATATATATATATATACAACAGTAGGACCCTGACCTGACCTGACCTCGTCACTACTCGGCCGAGGTTAGGCTTGACACTTACTGGGTACCATTGTGGTGTACTCACGCCCTTTCCTGCACATGTTTTTCGTGTAGAGATCCAGGTTCTTCCTACCAGCCTCGTTACTAGTTGTAGTCGATGCTATTTATTGGAGACTTCAAAGTACATTTGTCCGTGCCCGTAGATCCTCGGAGTCCCCCTCTATCCCCCTATGTTCATTCTTCTCTTATTCTATAGATAGTGATGCATAGAACATTTAGTTTCTCATAGAATCTTGTGACTTACGGTGTTCGGGGTCTTGGGGAATGTTATATATATGTTGAGATTTGATAGTTGTATATGTCGAGCGGCATCTCAATTACTTATTTATATTATTGTTATTGTTAGTTGTTAATGTTCATACTTTCATTTCATTTCCGCGAAGTGTTAGGCTTAACTACTCGTAGAGACTAGGTGCCGTCACGATGATTCACGGAGGGAGAATTTTGGTCGTGACAATTATATTTATCCATTTTGAGTATATTGTTGAATTATTGGCGAAGGTTTTCCTCAAGATTGAGAAGGAAAGGGTTGTTAGGGTATTTAATGGAGTTTTGGATACCCTCATGTCTTGCTAATAACCTTTTTTTTTTCCTAAAGATATCCCCCAAACATATTATTTTTCCATTGAATGACATGATTACAAAACTTCGAAGGGGCAGTCTCAATGTCATAATTATTCCAGCTATTTCACACAAGGTTTATAAATTGAGGGTGCCTACACCAAATAGTCTCTAGGCGAAAAGGCATTTTGTTACATTCTACTGGTTTAGGAATTAGTTGAACTAGGAGGGGGTTATGGTCAGAGTGAGTTTTTGGTAGGTGAAAAATGTTGGCATTAGGAAATAATTTAAGCCAATGCTCGTTAGCAAAAACTTTATCTAAACGTTCCATGATTAAACCCTTACCTTTGCAACGCTTATTAGACCAAGTATATTTACATCCTTTGTAACCAGGGTCGATGAGCTGACTGTTATTAATTATAGACCAAAGGTGTTTAGATCTTCTCTTATTAATAGGTCTTTCCCCAAATTTTTCATTTTGAGACATAACATCATTGAAATCTCCCCCAACTAACCAAGGACCTTTGTAGTTGTTGCTAGTATTAGCAAGATTATTCCATAATAAGTTCCTAGTGTCCTTATTAGTGGTAGCATAAATAGAAGTAAATAACCAAGAGTTGTGATAAGGAAGTACCTCTATGGTAGCGGAGATTTCTTGGCTTCTCCTAACAACGTTATGACATTAACGGACGTGTGATCCCAAAGAACCACCATACCCCCAACTTGACCTTCTGTCGTATTTCAATCATATTCGTCAAGCCATATCCATTGAGTAGAGAAACATGTAAGTCCATTCTAGTCTCCAGCAAAGTAACCATGCAGGGTCAATGGGTGTCCATCAAGTCCCTAAAGTTCCTTCTGAAATTGTCATTATTTCCTCCCCTAATGTTCCAAATAATAAAGTTGGTAACTCTATTCATGTTGATAGTTAGGTTTGTTATGTTCCCATTTTCCCTCGATGGTACTGATGGATTCCTTCTTAGGCTTGGTACCAGAATCATTGCATGTTTCCCTATTGTTGGGTCTTGGGGTGGCCTTATGTCCATTGTACATTTGTAGAGTGTCTGAGGACA
This sequence comes from Nicotiana paniculata, assembly GCA_005239505.1. Lineage (NCBI taxonomy): Eukaryota > Viridiplantae > Streptophyta > Magnoliopsida > Solanales > Solanaceae > Nicotiana > Nicotiana paniculata. The sequence continues at coordinate 39,145 of ML351667.1, read as the reverse complement.
GTTGAGAATCTGCCTTTGATCTTGCATCTCCGTGAAGATGAATATTTTTACTCCGTTTAGGCTTGAAAACTCTATAACCAACTCTTGTGGAACTGGGCGATTTTCCTTTTCCTCTATCATTGGCTCGTCTGGTCCTGGTGGAGGTACAAATGGATGAGGTGATGGTGGAGGATGGTTGTGAGGGGAAGTTGGATGAGCTTGTGGAATGTTTTGAGGGACTACATGGTTGGTCTGAGCATCCCATTGCATGAAGATGGGATTGAGGTTCGTCACAACTACTGGAGGGAAGAATCGGAGGTCTATTGATAGATTTTGGGATAGTAGAGGAACATAATGGTGTGGAAGGTTCCATTGATCTGTCATTGCCAGCATCACATTCTAGTTCATGTTTGTGGCTAAAGGGCTTAGGATGTTGTTGATCCAGACATGATTCATGTAGTTGCTCATGGAAATATGCATGCCCCCTGACACTAATTGTGCAAGGTAGTAGAAATTTTGGAGTACGATCACTATCTCCTGACCATATATCATCACGTTCAAGGGTATTGCATGCCCCATTAGACCTAGTTCTATCCAAGATAGGGGCTGATGATCTTGGGGGGGGGGAGGTTGGATGAAGTTTACTGGTAAATGTGCCATGTTGGCTGGGAATGGAGGGAGGTTGGGCATGAATTGTGTCCTTTAGTGCCTCAAGATTTGAATTAGCCTGCACCTTCTCCTCAATGTGATTGGTATTCTCGACATTATGGGTAGTATTTTTTATAGGAGAAGAGGGTGTAGATGGTGGAAAGTTGTTGATATTATCCAAATATCCTTAAATGATTAAAGGATCTATTTGCATGTCTTTGGGGTGTCTTAGCATGATGGATTTATTTAGGTTTCCATATGATTGGTTTTGGGGCACGTGATCTTCCCTATTTTCCATTTGGGTGGCATGTTCTTCATTAAAGCCAATTGTGGGCCCACTATTTTAACATGCATGGTAGGGTTGATAGGTTGGTTCTCATTAGGAGTGTCATTAATAGAGTCATTAGCCATCTCAATGTTACATATGTTAGTAGCTTTTTGAGTATTTTTTAATAGGTAATCATCTACTTCATTAAGCAATTTTGTAGGTGTGCCATTATAAGCATTATCCACGTGGCTAGTTTGCATATCAGGATAATGTAAGTTGTCATTAGTAATTTCTGGTTTTCTTTGGGAAGGGATAACCTCTAGTTTATCTAAAACCATTGGCTGCTCATGAAGTATAGAATAGTGGTTTTCCAGTTTAAGCAAATCTTTCGATTGAGAACTTTTACCAGATGTGCTAGGTAAATTATTACAACACTTGTAATTATGTTTCTGAGTGTTTAGGTACTTACATGTATTTGCATGGAAGATTTTAACTTCTATACCTGGTGAAAAAGGCTTTTTTGTTTGCTTGGATTGGTTCACCAATGGAATTTTTTCTTTTTTGGAAAAGTCACTGTTTTCCATGCTCTTTCATCCTGTTTTTGTGTAGTTAATATCCTTCCTTCCTGAGTAATGGGATGACATTGTGCGTCCCCTATAGTTATTTTATTTGAAGAGAAATTTCCCACCAAATGAACTAGATGGCCACAGTTTTTTTCACAATGTCTTGTCACCTTCATAGAGGATTTGTTGTTTGTGGGATCCAGTAAAATGTAGGGCTTAACAGGTTCATTGAGAGAGAGTTCAACACATACCCTGGCATAACGACTCATTAGGGTGCATGATGTACAAGCGTCAACTTTTAGGAGTCGACCGATTGTCTTGCCTACCTTCTTTAGGACCTCGCCATCGTAGAATTCTGTAGGGAGTTGGGGAAGTCTCAACCAAACAACCGTATATAATTCTTCATCCTTTGTAGCAACGAAGTTTGGTTCCCTTCTTTGGACAAACAAGAAATTTCCATTGATGAACCATGGTCCATGTTGCAGTGCTATGATCATATTCTCCTCTTTTTTGAATTTGATTGTGTAGTAGTCATTACCAAGATCTATTAGAGGGAAGTTTTTCGTGGGTTTCCATAGTCCTACTATCTTTTGCTTTAACTAGTTGTGGAGAAAACGACGTCCTTGGAGTTTTATGATTATCGAGTATCTCCATGGTTGGTATATTATGTGAAGCTCCTCACTAGAAAGATATATGTGGAGGTTTTTCTGTGACTTTTTGTGGTCATTTCGGCTTCTTACTGCTTCTGGTAATTGTTCCTCAACTGTGTGGTTTTCCCACTCAGACTATATGAAGATTTGTGAGGCTAGTTTGTTGGCCATTAATTTGCTTTTGAAAGTAAAAGAGTTAGAATGTGAAGAGGCGGAGACTATGTCAGGGGGCTTAGGTGGTAATTGAAGAGTTTTGTTAATTGATGACATTTAGGATTCTTCAGGGATGTTGATGTCATGACCCAAACTGATGGACCGAGACAGGCACCCAGTTCCATACTCGGCTCAAGCGTACCACTCTGTAATGTGAACTCTGGAGGGGTAACCCTCAACTTAGGCCGATGAGGCCATATTCTGAATCATCTGAAAATAACGTCTCTCTCTCATATGAGGGATAAACTTAACCAAAAGCTGCTATAAATATATGTGTAGGCTAATGAAGCTGCCGTGAAAATTATTGATATACAAAATATATAGGACACGTCTACAAGCCTCTAAAGATAATTGAACTGTATCATGGTCGGGACAAGGCCTCGACCTACCCATCAAACCTGTATATATAAAATGAACTCTAAGGTCTAGACATGGTAACTCCGAGAAAGTGGAACTTACCAACCAAGCTAATGTTTGATTCTATCGGCTGGGAGGGTTGTCCAACTGTGTATCAGGACCTGCATGCATGAAATGCAGCATCCCCGACAAAAGGGACATCAATACGAAATAATATACCGAGTATGTAAGTCAACATAATAACTAAAAGCTTAAAGTGAACTTATAATATAATAACTTAAAGTAATTGGGTGTCAAAGATAATCGGAAGATATGCTTACCTGTTGATACTGACTCAACTTTCTCAATATAGTAAGTAAAATAGTTTTTCGGCCTTATAAGGCTCGGTATGTGTAACTTCTAGTAGGCTCGCTCATAGGCGCTCGGCCATACTAGGTTCTATATCTCGGTCATTCTGGGATCGCTCATAGGTGCTTGGCCACAGTAGGCTCGGTATATAACTTACCATCTGATAAGAGGTTGCACAATAGGGGCCTGCCCATCGATTATAGCTCGATGGTGGTGAAAATACTATAATACTGTATACATATAGACTCTCTGTTCTCTTGGCTGAAAGAAGACAAAACAAAACAGAATATGGAGAATACTGTTACCTATGAGACTAGGATAATTTACATAAGTTCAGGAATATGAACATCTCTTTATGCCTCGTTATCAAACTAATGTAGTTACGGGATCATGCCAAAATGAAGGAAAGGTTTAGACGTAACATACTTGTATGATATATTCCTTATTACTCAACCAAGCTCAACACAACTTCTTGCATCTACAACAAGCGAAATGGTATTGTTGTTAACATATAATGTTTTACCATCATATTTGGCTAGTCGTATGGCTTAAGGAAAATCGGGCAGCAACTCCCCTATTTTTAATACATCCCAAAGACCACTTAAGGTCATCAACATCCAACAACAACAACTATAACCAACAATAGCAATAACAATAATATAATCCAATATGAGTTTCTCCGATTATCTTAATAATCATATCGAGCAGAAACTCGTTTTTTACTCATAACAAGATATAAATTAAATCCAACTCTTATTCCATAAAATTAGTTTAAAACCTTCACAAAATCATACTTATATGTACCATATTATTTCTAGTTTTAAACATCCACAAAATACCTTGCAAAACAGCCACATACGTCTAGCACCTTAATTTTTACCGTCAATCACTTGTTTTTCATCTTTCCTTCTTTAATCAACTTAATTAACACCTAGAAAATCTTAACAACAGAAGCCACAACATTATCAAATTATTTCTCACAATTTTCAGCCACCACAAACCATATATTTAGCCACAAAATAGCCCAACCAAAAAGACAACCATATCCCATGTTCTTTCAAGTGCTATCTTATGGGTTTTCACTCAAACAACACAACCAACACAAGATTAGCCTTAGGCACAATAAAGAAGATGTTAAACATACCTTGGACAGTAGCTACAACTCGAAACCCTATCTCAACTTAGCTCACAATAGCCCTCAATCACACCAAAACATCATAGAAGCATTCTTTTGTAGTCTTTAATACCTTTGATGATGATTTGAGTTGATTTCTCTTTAGTTTGGTTCTTGGGATCTTGGACCAGTTCTAAGAGAGAATTGAGAGTGTTTTGGTGTAAGTGTTATGTGTATAATGACTAGATATACAAGGGAGAAGATAACTTATAAGCCCACAGCCTCAATTCTCCAAGCATGTGGGTAAGCTGCCTGCTTGGCAGCTTGAGCGGTGCAACTTCAGACGCTTGTATCTCTCTAATCTGACATCGTATTGACAAACAGTTTGCAGTATTGGAAACTAGACACATAGGGATTTAATTCTTAAAGATCTCCATGTAACTCTCAATATATTGGGAGAAAACAGCCTCGCAACCTGGCCTATAAACCTGTCAGTTTCTCTGAAGTGCGGCGATGTGACTTGGTGATCCTATTTTAAAAATTCATATTTCTCTACCACAATGTCGTATGAATAAATGGTTTGGACCGTTGGAAACTAGGTTACAATACATTCATTTTGGTATATGATATCTCCCAAAAAGAACTCATATAACACATGAAATGTAATCCTCAAAACGCTTCATTACAAGGTAAAATCCTTAGTCGGTTTTTCCGCAACTTAAATCCGATTTTTTTCAAACTTTATACTTCATATACAAATATCATATATAGTCATATAATAACTTTAAACTCATTTGAATCATGATTAACAAGTCTCATATTTATCTTAATTTACTTAAGACTTCTGTAAACCTTTCTTATCCTTGTAGAAGGATTTCGTCCTTTTTGAGTTTACATTAGATACTCCTATAATGACAGTGACGTATGAAGTACGGGGTGTAACAACATTAAATCACTTTATAGACTTTAAAATAGGATTTTATTTCCGAGCTTACATCAATTGACTTACAACGTACTTTTGCGTACAAAAACATGGGGTGTAACATTATTCCCCCCTTTGGAACACTCGTCCTCGAATGTTTACTGATGTGCTTATCAATCTCATAACTATAGCTCTTGTGAATAGTTTAATATTGTACTTACCATCTACGAAATTTTTTGATGAATAAATTCAAAGACCAGGGCATTTCCCCCCTTAGGCCTCTTCTCACATCACGACTTGTGATCAGAATTCTTCCAATATCATAACTTTGACTACCTTCTGTTATGCAGCCTGTATGACTCTGTCCTTTTATGTGCAGATCTTCTCTCTTTTTTTCTCTCCAACTTATTGTCAATCTCTTAGCCTCACTTTGTGAACATATACAGAACTATGACAAGATGTCCCTCGCAGCATATATAGGTGTATTGAAGTTCTATGCTTGGTACTTTGCCGAACTTACGACTATTGCTATATTTTGTACCTAGCGTTGACTATATGTCCTTATGTCGTTAGTGCATCTAAGTAGGTCATACCGTACTATAACACTTACTTCGATTAATTATTACCGAGGTATGCTACCTAACTCCCGGTTACTCTCTCACTGCTTATCCCATATATAAAAATCTAAGTCCTTTAAATTATTACTGTCCATCTAAAGTATGGCATCATAACCTCCTCTCACACTTTGGAATTTTTATCCATCTATTGTTGATTCACCTTAATGTTGATCTATATCTACCACTGGCAACTTGAGACCTCTTATGTAATACATTTTCACTAGAGCTCGCGTCTCATCGAAGAACATCTCAAGTGATTTTCCTGATCCACCTAGGGGTGATATAATACTTCAATAACCGTATTGCATAGCATCCCGGCATGATTCACCTTATGGGGGTATTTTAATCTTGTACAATTCATGAAATCCCTTTTCTTTGAATCATTACCAATCAAAGGCCTAAATGTCATCCTCTTACGTATCACAATTACACCCGTATTCTACCACTAGGGCAGCATTCCATCTCTTCTAAACTCCTAGTCTTAAACTCCTCTGAGTTCACTCATGCTATACTGAGATTTTTATAACTTATGGAAACTATTAGCTCTCTTGTTGTGATGGGTTTAATCCCGAGGACTTACCAATTCTCGTCACCTTCTCACTCACCTTTTCTTATCCTTACTCCTGCCTACCTAAAACCTTGTCTCTCTACCATACTTTAGCTTGCGACGTACACATATCTATTTACACTACTCGAAATCTTCCTTTAAATTGCCAGCACCATATGTTTCCTTTCGTGCCTTCTCAATTGTCTTTAAATGTAAGCAATGACTTTTCCTGGTCATTCTGCCACTTGTTGCATGAATTCTTGGCTAATCTTGTTGCCCACGAATACTGGAATTTCCTGTAAATCATATGATCTCAAATATCACCTTTGATTTTTTTACTTCCCGTTCATTAGCCATGATGGTGCCACTTTCTTATGGAGTGTATACAATATTTTAGTGAGACTATTGTTACAGGACCATTTCTTCTTTATGTCATTATGCATAAGTTGAAGCCTTCTTCCCTTTTTCCAGAGCTATCATTTTTGTGTAGTACTTAAGGAGACCTTATGGATCTTGTTAAGTTGCAAGTTTGTTATAATGTATACCCGAAGGATGTTCTTACTCGCCTACAAATATCCTTAATTACATACCTCCATGCCCTAATGCTCGTAGGGTTACTTATAAACTCAAAGTTTGATTGTCTCCTTAGTGGCACTCTCTCTTATTTATGTAATACTTATATGATACCTTTAACTATCCCAACTCCTATCTGATTTTTTTTTTCTTTTCAACAATTTCCATCTCATATTTGCGAGACTGAATTTCATATGTTGGGTTCAATACATTTATCTTGCACGATCTGTTGATTTATTTGTATCCTCTTGTCTAACCATAACTAGACTCTTCCTGAATCAACTGCTAACTACTCGTTGGTCCATTCTCATAACTATATTCCGTGTAATCTCTCTTGGATTATATCCTTTGTCTTAACTTACCTCTCACACTGGCTCCTTATTAATCAATAACGTCTCGGGGGAACCCTTACTGCCTATCCCCGGTGTCATGCTTGCATAATATTCTAGAATCGTTGCATATATGTAGGATTTGAATAAATGCAATCTTGTTCTATTCGCCTTTTTACCGCATTCTTCCTTTACTATTCCATAGTTACCTCTTCATCTTTGGCATTTTTTTTTATTTTCACATCTTCACTGACATCTTACTCGCCTTGCAGTAACCCTTCTATACCAGGGATGATTGAATTTCTTACGCACAAGAGTGACACTTAGTGTAACTGGCACACTTAGTCCTTAAGCTTAACTCTACTCACCGTGCTTGCTTTAAAAGAGTCTTCCTGGATGAACTTTAAAGTTCATTTTTCTATTGTCTATTCTATTATTGTTGGGACGCGATCTCTGAAATTCTCACTATGTCGACTATTATCAAATCTTCTGATCCCTAATTCATGTTCAGTATATTTGTTCATTACCCCATACTGATTTATATTACTCTGGGGTCTAACTTTTCCTTCTGGTAATCACGTTGAAGTCACCAACTCATTTTTCGAAATAGGGATATGACTTTATGGCTTATACTCTTTTATTGCCTTAAGGTGTGTCACCTCTTGTCTTTTCCTTCACATGGCTGTAGACTCTGTCACTGTGCCATATTTTGATTTACCGTTATCATCCATTTATCACATCTTATTCATTATGCTTCATTCACTCTTTTCTTATTCTCCAACTAATATTTTTGTCTATTACTTTATTCTGAAAACTTTAGCAAAATGTTCTTTCACTTTTAGCTCCCCTTCTTCATCTCACTGGCTCTTCGGAATGCCTAACATTCCTTTTTTTTTACTCGGGACTGGAGTCATACTAAGGTAAATATTTATCCCTTCTAGGATCCCACTACCTATCTTCTGAAATTTCTGAATATTCTAGTATTCATATGTGATTGTACTATTCTAGAGTTCACCATTTGGGTGTCTCATAAGGAAATCTATTACCACATTTGCACTATCCTTCGGAAATATCAACTAATTCTAACAATCCATACATAATTTTGGGTTACTCTAACCCCGGCTTGATCCTGGTATCCCATCATTCTCTTAAACTATATATCAGCTCCCATAAGGCATAATTGAAATGGGTGTGGCTAATTGTATATATCTTCGTTACTGTTGAGAGTAACTCGGAATGCTTATATTTCTCTGCTTGAATTGTAAATAGTGTTAATCTTCATTAACTGGGTACCTCGTACTCTTCCTCACCTTGCTTCTTTTACTTGCTGAAACTCGTGTCTACCTTACGATTCTCTTAATCTTTTTTACTATACGAGTGGATAGGTATTCTTGCCTTAGGGATCCTTATCAAGAAGCTTACACATCTTAGTACATCCATGATTTGCTGAATACCTCACATTTACTCAGCATAAGCATGATGCAAAATCGAGTTCTCTGACCCAACTCTTCCACAACCACATTCAATCTCTTACCAACTGTCTTTCTAAATGTAGGAATCGTTGTATTATGAATAAAATAGAATTTAGGAGTTCGAATTCTTACAACTGAGCTCTACCACATGATCTAGAGTAAGACGAAAGAGTGACAGACCTAAATGCCATGTAGCCTCCTACTTATAAGTGTGGTGCACAAACACCCATAAACAAGACTTTACTAGACACGACTTGTAGACTCTCTATGACAGAATTGCTCTAATACCACTTTTGTCACGACCCAAACCGAGGGGCCGCGACGGGCACCCGGTGCTATACTCGGCCTGAGCGTACCACTCTGTAACTGTGAACTCTGGAGGGGTAACCCTCAACTTAGGCAGATGAGGCCATATTCTGAATTATCTGAAAATAACGTCTCTCTCATATGAGGGATAAACATACCCAAAAGCTGATATATATAAATGTGCAGGCTGACGAAGTCGCCGTGAAAATCTACTGATATACAAAATATATAGGACTCGTCTATAAGCCTCTAGAGATAATCGAAATGTATCATGGTCGGGACAGGGCCTCGACCTACCCATCAAACCTGTATATATAAAATGGACTCTAAGGTCTAGACATGGTAACTCCGAGAAAGTGGAGCTTACCAACCAAGCTGATGTTTGACTCTGCCGGCTGGGAGGGTTGTCCAACTGTCTATCAGGGCCTGCAGGCATGAATGCAGCGTCCCCGGCAATAGGGACGTCAGTACGAAATAATGTACCGAGTATGTAAGGCAACATAATAACTAAAAGCTGAAACTTAACTGATAATATAATAACTTAAAGTAATTGGGAGTCAAAGATAAACTGAAGATATGCTTACCTGTTGATACTGACTCAACTCTCTCAATATAGTAAGTAAAATAGTTGTTTGGCCTTATAAGGCTCGGTATGTGTAACTGCTAGTAAGCTCGCTCATAGGCGCTCAACCATACTAGGCTATGTATCTCGGCCATTCTGGGCTCGCTCATAGGCGCTCGGCCACAGTAGGCTCGGTATATAACTTACCATCTGATAAGAGATTGTCTAATAGGGGACTGCCCATCGATTTTAGCTCAATGGTGGTGAAAATATTGTAATACTCTATACATATAGACTCTCTGCTCTCTTGGCTGAAAGAAGACAAAACTAAAATGAATATGGAGAATACTGTTGCTTATGAGACAAGGATAATGTACATAAGTTCAGGAATACGAACTTCTCTTTATGCCTCATTATCAAACTCATGCAGTTAGGGGATCATACCAAAATGAAGGAAAGGCTTAGACTTAACATACATGTATGATCTCTTCTTTATTACTCAACCAAGCTCAACTTCTTGCATCTACAACAAGTGAAATGATATTGCCATTAACATATAATGTTGTACCATCGTATTTGGGTAGTCCTATGGCTTAAGGAAAATCGGGCAGCAACTCCCCAATTTTTAGTACATCCCAAAGACCACTATGGGTCATCAACAACCAACAACAACAACTATAACCAACAATAGCAACAACAACAATATAATCCAATATGAGTTTCTCCGATTATCTTAATAATCATATTGAGCGGCAATATCGTTTTTTACTCATAACAAGATATAAATTGAATCCAACTCTTATTCCATAAATTAGTTTACAACCTTCACAACATCATACTTATATGTACCATATTATTTCTAGTTTTAAACATCCACAAAATGCCTTGCAAAACAGCCTCATACGTCTAACACCTTAATTTTTAGCGTCAATCACTTGTTTTTCTTCTTTCCTTCTTCAATCAACTTAATTAACACTTAGAAAAGCTTAACAACAGCAGCCACAACCTTATCAAATTATTTCTCAAAATTACCAGTCACCACAAACCATATATTTAGCGAACAACCCAACCAAAAAGACAACCATATCCCATGTTCTTTCAAGTGCTATCTTATGGTTTTTCACTCAAACAACACAAACAACAAAAGATTAGCCTTAGGAACAATCAAGAAGATGTTATACATACCTTGGACAGAAACTACAACTCGAAACCCTATCTCAACTTAGCTCACAATAGCCCTCAATCACACTACAACATAATAGAAGTTTTCTCTTGTAGTCTTTAATACCTTTGATGATGATTTGAGTTGATTTCTCTTTAGTTTGGTTCTTGGGATCTTGGACCAGTTCTTAGAGAGAATTGAGAGTGTTTTGGTGTAAGTGTTATATGTATAATGACGATATATACAAGGGAGAAGATAACTTATAAGCCACTGCTTCAATTCTCCAAGGGTAGCTGCCTGCTTGGCAACTTGAGCGGTGCAACTTCAGACGCTTGTATCTCTCTAATCCGACATTATATCGACAAACAGTTTGCAACATTGGAAACTAGACATATAGGGATTTAATTCTTAAAGATCTCCATGTAACTCTCAATAGATTGGGAGAAAACGGCCTCGCAACCTGGCCTATAAACATGTCAGCTTCTCTGAAGTGCGGCGATATGACTTGGTGACCCTATTTTAAAAATTCATATATCTCTACCCCGATGTCGTATGAATAAATGGTTTGGACCATTGGAAATTAGGTTCCAAGACCTTCATTTTGGTATATGATATGTCCCAAAAAGATTTCATACAACACATGAATGTAATCCTCAAAACGCTTCATTACAAGGCAAATCCTTAGTCGATTTTTCCGCAACTTAAATCCGATTTTTTCCAAACTTTATACTTCATATCCAAACATCATATATAGTCATATCATGACTTTAAACTCATTAAAATCATGATTAACATGTCTCATATTTATCTTAATTTACTTAAGACTTCGGTAAACCTTTCTTATTCTTGTAGAAGGATTTCGTCCTTTTTGAGTTTACATTAGATACTCCTATAATGACAGTGACGTATGAAGTACAGGGTGTAACAACATTAAATCACTTTATAGACTTTCAAAAAGGATCTCATTTCCGAGCTTACATCAATTGACCTACGACGTACTTTTGCGTACAAAAACATGAGGTGTAACAATTAATGGTGGTTGGTTGATGAATTTGAAGCGATTGTATGGGAAAGGGAAAGATTAGAGAGAAGTTAGAGCTTCTCTCTCTATTTCGTCCCTCTAATGGCATCTTCAATAAAAAGCCTAATGACTTAAATAATTCGTGGTGTTAAAGTCCATATTAAATTTGAGAAATTTCTAATTCAAGAAATACTAATCCCAATAAATACTAACACCTTTACTTGGGATTAGTATTTCTTGAATTAGAAATTTCTCAAATTTAATATGGACTTTAACACCATGAAAATTTGTGTGTCGACAATCGTATTAAGATATAAATAGTAAATAGTTAAACCTATTTGTTTTCTCAATATCTGATGATAAAATTATTTATACTTAAACATTAATAAAAATCTAAAATTCAAATAAAAATACTACTTTTTTCGGTCCATAATAAAAAACTAATTTGCTTTGGGTACACACATTAAGAAAATATAAAATTCTAGATAAAAATAGTTAGTGTGACTAAACTATCCTTAATTAAATATTGCAGCATAATTGATGTAAGGAGTAAGTATAATATTTTTTAGTCCCAAAACTACTATGAATGGGTTCTTTTTTTAAAAAAAAATCTCTCACAGTTTTGCTGAAAACACACATTCTGAATTTGTTGATTTCACCATAGATTGAAGTTCTCCTTCGTATTTTGAATTGAAGCAAAGATTGTCGGTATATTTCAAAGAGCCGTACATCGAAATTTAGAGACGCACCAAAAAGGTCACGCTCTTACCCTCTTTTATGTATATATCAAGTTTCGAATGTTTAATTCTATTTTAGATGTAATTTTGTTTTATAATGCATGTTTATTCGTATGATTAGGCTTGATACTGCATATTTTGCGGATACTAGTGTATTTGAAAGTTTGTGAATCATATTTCTGTTATTTTTTGTAATGAGAATGTGTTATTTATGATGAATATTTAAGACGCTTGTACTTGTTGCTGCGGTTTGTGTTCAAGGAGTGGCCATTTCGCTTTTTTAGAAAAACTGTTATCTGTTCTCAGTAAGAGTTCTTCAATGGTTTCTAAATGTGCTGATTTTATATTTTACATTTAATAGATAACTTGACCTTTTCATCTGATTTTATTTTCGAGCTTTCATCTGACTGTATTGCTATTTTGATTATGCCATTTGGTCAATTGGCCTGCTGATTTTGGACCGTTAAACAAAGCATGTTTTTTATGTGACTGTACAAATCGGCTTATAACAACATGTAGCTTTATATAGGAAACAATTACTCGCACCCACTGTTTACATTTAAGGTGTAATTTGTGAATCATGCTTCTGTTAACCTTATTTGAGAATTTGTTCTTTATGATGAATACTTAAGTAGCTTGCAGCTTGTTGTTTGCGCTTTGTGTTCATGAAGTGACCGATCTCTTTTAGAAAAGCTGTTAAATTCAAATCTTACCTGTCATTATTTGTTCTCAGTAAGAGTTCTTCGATGTTTTCCAAAATGTGCTGATTTTATATTGTACATGCTTGTAAAATACTAACGTTTTTTATGGTGTATTTTTTCAGGTAATTGTTAAGAAGCCTTCTTCTAAACTTGATCCATCTCAATCCCAAGTTCAAAATGGGAAAAAAAAAGGATTTTTTGACTCCAAAGGCAATTGCCAACAGAATAAAAGCAAAGGGCCTGCAAAAACTGAGGTGGTACTGCCAGATGTGCCAGAAGCAATATCGAGATGAAAATGGATTCAAGTGCCACTGCATGAGCGAGTCACATAATCGTCAAATGGAAATCTTTGGTCAAAACCCTAATCGTAGCGTCAGTGGCTACTCAGAGGAGTTCGAAAGCTTATTCCTTGAGCATATGAAGGCGCAGTCACCGCTTCAGTTGTGTTGCTGCGACTGTTGTTTACAATGAGTATATTGCTGATTGCCACCATGTCCATATGAATTCCACTCAATGGGCAATATTAACTGAGTTTGTGAAGCACTTGGGAAGAACTGGAAAATGTGAAGTTGAGGAGACCCCGAAAGGGTGGTTTATTACCTATGCTGATGGAGAATTTGATGCCTTCTTCAAGGAAAAAATGAAAAAAAAGATTAAGGGCCGACCTAGGAGATGAAGAGAAGCAAGAAAGGGACATTAAGAAGCAAAAAGAGCGTGCAGAACATTTGATGGCTGCAGGAGATATTGATTGTTCTGAGAAGCAACTGGAGTTGCAGTGTAAACCCTTGAAGAAATTAGAGACTAATCAGAATATCACGTTACAATTGGGCTCATATTCAAAATCTGCTATGAAAGAGAAATCAGAAAGCACAATATTTGTGTTTGATGAGTTAGGTAATGAGAAGAGGAAGAAAGGTAACAAGGACAGTGAAAAAGCTGGTAAAAATAGTAAAGGTGGATCAGTGTTGGATGAGCTAATGAGAGAGCAAGAGCAAGGAAAGGAGCGGTATAATAGGAAAGATTATTGGTTATGTGATGGGATAATCGTGAAGGTATTGAGTAAGGCTTTGGCTGACAAGGTGTACTATAAGCAAAAGGGTGTTGTTCGCAAAGTCATTGCTAAGTATGTTGGGGAGATTGAGATGCTTGAGAGTAAGCATGTTCGAAGGGTTGATCAAGAAGAGCTAGAGACTGTAATTCCCCAAGTTGGAGGTCTTGTGAGAATAGTTAATTTGTGCATATCGTGAATCTAATGCCAGACTGTTAGCGATTGATAAAGACAACTTCTGTGCTAAAGTACAAATTAAGAAGGGAATATATGACGGGAAGATTCTCAAGGCTATTGATTATGAAGATATATCCAAATTGGCTCAATAATAGGGATAGAGGATTCCAAAGGACTAATATTAGTTAAGGGAACTGTTGGAAAGAGAAAACTGAAGGTGTTTTGAAGGCAAAGGAACTCAGTTCTGAAGATTAATCTGATTGCTTTTGGCTGATTTCTTGTTGTTGTAAATTGGAATAGATTGTTGATAGGGAAACCGTGTTACAGTTCAGTGAATTTTTTGTATAGATAGTCAAGGTTTTAATTTTTTTTTGAATTTCTCTTTTGCTTAACTTTTGAATGTAATTGCAGCACTTTCTAAGTGCTGGTCTTTTTAATATCAGTAACACTTGCCATTTCTCAAAAGAGAACTTGTTGGAGCCTGTAGAGCCTTACAAGATAACAATGGTTCTGTTGCTTTTCCAATATATGAATATCCAACTTCTTCTTCTTTGCGAGACAACTTGGTTCGGTGTCAATTGTACTATCACAAATTTTCTTTTCTGCTTGCCCCTTTTGTTTTCTCGTGTTTTTTTGTTTCGGTAAGTAGTCAATCATTTGTGATGCCACCATGCTTGTATGGTTGTTGATCTGGTACTTTTGAGGAAGTATTGTTGTTTCATATCTCCAAGTTTAGATATATCTTAAATATAGAACATGATGTTCATCCATTCTTCAGTCTGATGTCCAACTGGAAATAAAGATTAGAGGAGCTTGAAGAGGAGATCAAGGATCAAGTTGATGAAGTAAAGAGATTAAAAGCTACATGTGATGATCTTCTTCAAGAGAAAGCTCTGTGGAAGCAGAAGACATGGGACGGATTTGGCTTAAAACTTGTTGGAGGAAGAGATTAGAGAAGGGCTTCAAAGGTAGAAACTTTTTCCTATTCAGTTGAATATTTTGGGTTTTTTTAAGAATTAATTGTAACTCTACCAATCCTTGACCATATGAAAGAAAAATCCTTGACCAGAAATCTCTTGAAGTTGATCTACTCAAATGGCACGATATTCCTCACCATCACTCTCATTTGGGACTGAAGCATAGTTGATTGGTGGGTTGATTATATATTGTGCGAGTGATGGCGAGAGCAATTGTACTTCATTTGTTTGTCATAATTTTGTTAGTTGACTAATTTGAGTATGTTGCTTTGAATATGTCGTTCAGGTCATATGCTCATTGTGTAATACTGAACAGGATGTGAGTTTCCTTTGTTGAGCTGCGGTAAATTTACTTTTTGTCCGTGATTGTCCTTTAGGTTCAACAAATATGCATTCAGTGTGGGGTTTGCATGAGGTAATACTTTTATTCAAGATGAAACTTCTTTGATGATGATGTAAGTCTCTTCAGATAATTCTACTAATATGTTGCTGGCTCAGTATTTGCACTATGCTTAAACAAGATGATTTTTGTCTTTAGGTTTTGAAGAATCAGTACCACCGTGATTAATGTGGAATCTGCTGGTTAAAAACTTTTTTTCATACTGTACATCATTATCAGTTCTTTAAAGCATTTTCCTAAGTTACGCCATTAGTATAAACACAACGTCAACGTATGAGACATAGGCCGGTCGATGGGCATAAAATGGGCTGACAGCAATCTCTTTTCGGAAGGAGCTTTGTTTTAAGTGAACACTGAATAATGTTCCGTCAATGAGTAGATATGTAACATTTGCTTGTGGTTGGTTGATTATAGATGGATGGATTAAAAATGATTCAGTGTTTTCGAGTGTTCTGATTTCTCTTTTCTTTCGATACCTGTACTACACTAATAGGTAAAAAGACTTGATAACGTGGGATTAGTTATTCTACTGTGCAACCCTGTCAAACTGTTTATCCCAGCCCATCAAAGTGGTCAAACTATGTTTCTGATGTATAAAGTGTTGCTTTCTCTAGACTATCAATTTTCTATACCAACGCCATTTCAATTGCTTACATTAGTTGGTCTTCACATGTCTCTTTTTCTTTTCAGCGTGATATTATTGTGTCTGATATGTTATTTCTTCATTTTCCAGCTCAAAATATTTGAACCAGAACGGATGGCAAGGAAAATTTCCCTTATTGTTATAGATATGGTGAGCGAGATGCTTAACCTTGATTTAACCTTATTTTGTAAGAAAATCTCTTATTATATTTGATTAGCTATGGAATATCTGACCTATATTGGTGTAGAAAGAGCAATCCCATAATTGCCCTGTTTGCTTTGAGGTAAGGGCAGAATTTGGAATATAAAGATTTAAGAAGATAAGCATGACAGGATGCCTCTTGATTCTTACCACTTCATGCAGTATATTTTTTATACAACAAAGAATTTCACTGTCTTGCCTTGTGGTCAGTGGTCACACCATGCAGATGGAAGCTGCATTGCTAGTAGTTTTGACGTGTTATGTTTTTCCGATACTTTAAGATGGAGGGTAGAACCAGATGGCCAATATTCAGTTAACGCAGGGTACTTATTCTTTTGTGTTCAGAATGAAATGGTGGATGACTGGCCTTGGAAGCTTATATGGAGAACAAAAGCACCCCCGAAGGTGATCTGTTTCAGTTGGATAGCACTTTAGGAAGCATGCTTGACTCAGGACAACTAACCAGAAGATCTTTCCTCTTAACTAACAGATTCTTCAGAAAATCAAGTTAACATTGGGCTCATTGCTGTGAAAGAGAGAGCAGAAAGCTTTTAAAATCATAATCTGATTTTAAAGTTCACTGGATTCTACTGGATTTGTTATTATTGTAATTTGATATTTATTGAAATGTTCGTGATTTTTCACATATATATTCATGCTTCGTATCTCAAATGTTGGATTTAGTTGAATTATAAAAGCTGTGATCCATCCGCCCTTAGGTAGGTTGCCACCATTGATCCCAGGAGAAGCACAAAAAAGTATTTGATAAACAAACAACATACCCAGTGAAATCCCACAAGTAGAGTCTGGAGAGAGTGGGGTGTACATAGATCTTACTTCTATTTTGTGAGATATAGAAAGGTTATTTCGGATAAAGTATTTGATAAATAGCTTGCATTGTCATTTTCCTGTTCCAGTTTCACATGTTCAAGATTTCTTGAGCTTTATATTGCAGAAGCTTTTCTCTAAAGTAAGTGGAAGAAGCTTTGCATTAAGAAATTATTGTTATATGACAACGGACCTACATTTTGGCAAGCCTATTTGCTGATGCCAGTATTTTAAGCAAGTTAGTGATTTTACATAGGTGCATGTTCTTTTGGGACAATAAGCTTGTGAGGATGCAAGATTATTCCCCACTCCTCTTGCTATCGTCGTAGTGCCTAGTGTGGTCAGCACCAATCCTGTTCGGGCAATGAAGTTGACTTCTTAGTAGGAAAATATCTAGATTGGTTGCGCCAGATATGGTCAGCACCAATCGTGATCGGGCAATGAAGTTGGCCTCTTAGTTGGAAAATATTTGGATATTACTAGCTAAAAATTAAGATTTAAAAAAAATAGTTTTTAGAACAAATGCTTTACCAACTGATCAATTGTGACTCTGAATCTTCAACCCGCAATGTACTCAAGTAACCCTTCGGATTATAATAATAACTAATTTTTATTATAAAAGTCATAGTTCCAACTTTCATCCAATGCTTAATATTCATAGTCCAATCTTTAAAAGAGAAAAAGAAGAAAGCAACAAATGAAGACTATTCAATGTGATAAAAGAATAGGTGCATAAGAGTACTTTGAATTGTATTACCAATGGTTATGCCGAAATAGTAAGGGGTGGTTTGGTTTGAATATAAATTACGCCGTGATTAGTTATGTAGAAATTAGTTATACTGATATTATTTTTTTATTGATTGATGATGTGTTATATTAATCATGAAATTGTCAATTTTACTGTTTTATCATGGGATTACTGTTTCACCATCTGAGGTATAAGTTATCACGTTATTATTTTTAATTTTGAGATAACTTATAAGCAAACAAGGGATAAGGTAATACTAAATTTTATCCCATGATTATTTTTTCTTATTTATGTACCAAACTGACCCCTAAGTATCTCTGAGATTCTTTAACTTACCAAAGGTTTAAAATGGCCTTTAGATAAAAAAGCAATTTACCTTCAAATAAGACAGATGATCCAAATCCGGATTAATGAGACACCAAAATATATACTATTCTCTCCTGTCCATAATAAGTGATTTTTTTACTGTTTCACACATATTAATTAGAAATAAAATTGATCACTATTTACTCTAAAGACAATAAAAAAAAAAAAATTAAGTCTTAAAATATGAAAAAATTATATATTTTGGATCATAAAAAAATTACTTATTGTGAAACCGGAGTTAGGAGGGACAGATAGAATTGTGACCTTGACCGTTACAATGTGGAAGATGGGTAGAAATTCAGTTTATTCAGCCATCTTTGTTGTACCCCTCAAAAAAGAAACGTAAACTATATGTATGCAAAGCAAAACCCATTTTAAGTCTTCTCTTCTTTGTCTTTTTATTAGAATTTTTGTTTTTTCCCCACAAACAAAAAGAGATATATAATCTGTGGAGCGCCTTCTCTTATAGCCAATTCTCTAAATTCCTCCTTCCCATTTCTTTCTGTTCAACCCCAAGGTAACTTCTCTCTTAAACCCTTCAAATTTCTTATTTCTGAATCTAAATCTAGGTTTTCATCTTTAATTCTTGGAAATGATTTATGGAATTTTCTTCAAATTTTTGTAGATGGAGATCGATAAAGCAATTAGAGAATGTGATGACGGAAGATTGAAGACTAAGTATAATAACGCCATTTATGTTATTAAAAGAGCACTGGCTCTTTACTCGTACGTTTTCAAAATCTTTTATAAATTCAACTTTATTGATCTGCTCTTAGTTTGTGCAATTTTTAAAGAATCAATGATTTATGCGGCCCAGTTTGACTAAGCACCAAGAAATGAAAGACTTTTGAAACTTGTAGTTTTTGAGACTATAATTGATAGCATTAAGTGTAAAAGGGAAATTTTTAAAGTTAAATTGTTTTTGAATGTAGAAAAAATGATATTCTTTTTGGAAACGTAAATTGAGATAGAGGGATTATTTGCAACTGGACGGGACTTGGGAGTATAACATATAGAGTACTACTTCATTTTCAAGTTCTTGTTACCTTATATTATGCTGCTGAGCAATAAATGCACAAAATTTCACTTTTTATTTGAAGTTATTGAATTATGAGTGAGTTATACTTCACCTTTATTTTTTTTCTATGAATTTATAACTGTGACCGTTATGCTTAACTCGGCTATTCCATTGGGTACCTGTGTCCTCTCAAGGGTGGAGTTAGAAGCTTGATGCGGGTTCGGTTGAACCCAGTAGCTTTTGTTCAAATAGTGTATTTGTGTTAAGAAATTCATTAAATATATACGAATGTAAGATTTAGTACCCATTTATAGCACTTAAAGTCGTTCTAAAATCCGGGTTGTTGAAATTCTAGCTCCGCCTATGCATCCTTTTACCAATATAGTAGAAGTAACTTTACCCACCTAGGCAGATGAGAAGAAACCAACTGCAAGTCTAAATGCATAGATGCATAAGCTATACTCCCTCTATCCTTGTTGTGCTGACCTAGCTGAAATTTCGTGGATATTAAGGGGAGATAATTTGAACGAGTTATTATATCTAGGTTCTGCAGAGAACTTGTGAAACTAAATCCTCGGTTGAAAAAAGTATAAAAGCGTCACATAAAATTCAATAATGATTGAAACAATACTATTTATGTTAATTGGACTTTTGGAAAATGGTATAGTTTGTATTTTAGAGAAAGATGTCCTTTTTTTCTCTCTCCAAAGGCTTAAGACAGTGGGTAAATTAAACAGCATGACTTGCATCTTAGGAACATGATTTGTTCTGAGGGCTATCACTATTACTCTTCCGTTTTAAGATGAAGTTGGCTAAGCATTTCTCAGCTTTCCTCGTTTTGATATTGCTTATGTCCCCCACTGAACAGTGTACAAGAGGTCGCGTTAAGCTTTAATGGAGGGAAAGATTCTACTGTAAGTTCTTTACACGTTTCTTGGTGTTGAGGTCTAAATAGTTCATTTTTCATAAAAGTTTTGACCAAATATGTGAATTTTTGTGATTCAGGTTTTGCTTCACCTGCTAAGGGCAGGCTGTTTTCTGCATGAAGCTGAAGAAAATAATTCAAGAGGAGATGCAGCTGATGGTGGAAAGACATTCCCGATACGAACAATATATTTTGAGAGCCCATCTGCTTTCCCTGAAATCAATTCATTTACCTATGAAGCTGCAGAAATGTAAGTGAGAAATGATAGTTTACCTCGACCCCCTTTCCCTACCAAATTCCATATAAATAAGACGGTACAATGGTGTCGCTGTAGATGATGTCATTTCCTTTTTTTTTAATTTATTTGGCTTGATCACTCTTCTCTTGCAGTTACAACATAAAAATGGATATTATTAGACTCGATTTTAAATCAGGTCTGGAGGCTCTGCTAAAGGCGAATCCAATTCGAGCTATTTTTCTTGGTGTCCGAATCGGAGATCCTACTGCAGTAAATATTTAGTTAACTATTCCAACTAGTCAATGATTTTTTGAATCTAGACCAGTATGATATGTGGCTGACCACTACTTATGGAATGTATGTTTCAGGTAGGTCAAGAGCAATTCTCACCTAGCTCACCTGGGTGGCCACCTTTCATGAGGGTGAATCCAATTTTGGACTGGTCATACAGGTTTGACTACACCTTATATACAACTCCATACACTTGCAAGATAAGTTAGTAAAATTGATGGTTCATCAAGATGTATTATAAATTAAGCATGTAATACTGCTGAAAAATTCTTTTTATTTATTAGCATATTGAAAACTATAATGAGCGATCAACGAACTAAGATTCGTCAGCTGATGAAAGTAAATAATCTTTAACTTCACCAATGCAGATAAAAAAGGAAGTAGAAAGAAAATCTAAATGGTTCTCAATCTTATTCTTTTAGTCTTTAAAATATGAATCCAAATAGGATATTAATTATCATCACACCTTACCATTTTCATCTGAGAAGAGATGACTACGAAAAGCTCTTGCAGTTTAATATTAATATACTGTCGATATTGACATTCATGTGAGCTTCATGATTTTTTCATGGAAATACTGTCAGAAGTATTAGTAACCCTAGAATTGGAGAATTTGAAGTGCAAACACTAGCTTTCAAGTCCATTGACAGTAGGATTGAGATTAAAGCTTAATTTTTCAAAGAGTATAAGAAAGCAATGATTGTATCTACAGAAAAGGATTTTAAATCAATTATAACCCAAATGTTCACAAGAACAGTTTAATAAAAGTAGACAATGGTTGACTTGAACAATTTCTTTTAAAAGTTGGTTGCCTCAAACTTCAGAAGAACAATTATGTACTTAAGTGTTAAAGATAACACTTTTGATGCATTGATGCACAAAAGAACTGCTTTTCTGGTGAAATACATGAAGAAAAAGGCCCAAGAAAGACAGCAGGCCGAAGAGATAAGGAAGAAAAAGGAGGAAGAGTTTATTGATTATCAAGCATGTTGCTTTTTACCTACAAAAGGAAAATCCTCTTATAATACTGGGGACTGGTTTTGGTCTTTGTTTGGTGTTATTTTATGGCAAGGAGCTTAACAGACTTGTAGGATATTAATTGATAAAAATCCAACAGTGACAAGCATAATACTATTGTTTATGTTTCCAAGCAAGCAACCTAGTTATCATAACTCTGAATCCAAGCCAACCCAATATCAAGGCTTCATAGCATGCTTCATTTTCCTTATAGGCGAATTGCACTTATAACAAAATGAAGGGCTAGCATTAGGTTCTTGCTCTCCCTTCCTGCTAAAAAAAGTTACTTTCAATTCAGGGAGAAGGTGGAGTGGAAAGAGTTAATGAATTGATTAAAAAGGTGAAGATGTATGTGTCCTTGCCTACCGCTCCCCCCCCACTCTCCCCCTCACCCCCCCCAACCCACC
>ML351667.1:0-16679 GCA_005239505.1 Nicotiana paniculata | reverse complement strand
CCCAAAAAAAAAAAACCACCTCTCCTATTGGAATCTTGTATTTGCTAGTATTTAAGTGATTTGGCTAGAAATTTAGAAATGTTAGGTTCTTAAGTTAGATATCGTGTGTGTATCTGTTTGACACCTATAAATGGTGTGTTATGGAGTTATAGATACATCTTTTCTTTTTGTTCTTTAATTCTTATTTTCTGGTAGCAGAATATCTACGATCCTGGAAGTGTCTTAAATAGTTTCCATTTATCTGAGCGTGACCGTGCGCCACTTGTCCTTTCAAAGTGTTTTCCTCACAGTTGTACTATTCTTGACCTTTCATATGACTGTTCCTGCAGTACTGCTACTGTTCCAGTGATCGTTCAAGAGACAACATGTCTATTTTTGATGATGTTGAATTTTGCAACATCACCCTTGTTCCGGTGATCATTCTGGCAGCATACCCTTGTTACGATAATCATTCTGGTGGCAGTCCTAAGTTGCTCCGACACGGCAGTTCACCCGTGTCGACACGACACTAGTATGAGTGTGGGTATGGGATCTGTATGATCCGGTCAAACAATTTTGGGTACTTGACCACGACGGACGGGAGAATTTGAGACGAGATACAATTTAATTCCCGAAATAAGAACCAAAACTAGGGTATATTTGAAGAAAATAGCATACCTTATCTAGGAAATCAATCCTTTACTTATCTACAACTTGAGAATAAAAAAAAATTCTCACTTTACAAGCTATACGTAAGTCTTCCACAAAATTTCTCATAATTTAGAGATATTTTTATTTTTTTGAACTATTTTTAGCCGGATCCCTACACCCGTCTCCATACTAGGATCCGTATCCCAAATCTTAGAAATTACATCTCGAAGGATCCGACCTCTAGATCCGTACCCGTGTCGGACGCACGTGTGTCCGAGCAACTTATGGCACAGCTTTTTTTCCACGAGTATTTCAGCATCTTTTCTTCTTGATATAGTAAACCCAATCCCCCAATCCTCCAACCTACCTAGTTGGAGGTAGAGGGTTTCTTGCACTAGGCTATCCCTTCCGTGTCTGAGTCTCTTAGCCATTCTTTCATTCACTATTTCTCCATTTTCCTGATCATTTCTCTACTAATTCTCAGCAACAATCTGATAAGCGGAGCGCAGAATGTTTTTGATAAGATCCCTGTGAGAGAACTTTCAAGTTACTCTGTGGCTGTTTACTTTTTAGTAGTTTAAGAAAAGCAAACTCAAGTAGGTTTCCTCACCTTGAGTTTGAGAGAGTGTGTTAGAATATTAAGTTGTAGTGTTATAATGTTAGAAGTGTTAATTTCATTTGTTAAATATTGTTCCACATTTGGACAAAAATTATGTGTATTACCTATAAATAAGTGTCTCTTCTCTTGTTCTCTCATGGTACTGTATAGAAAAAGGGGTGTACTAGTCTGGGATAATAGCTGCTTGAATGGAATTAGGAGTTGTGGTAGTGCTGAAGTGGGTAGGTGGAGAGAGAAAAAGTGGGGTAGCGCACTACTATAAAGATACTGGATTTATCTTTCGGAATTGGCAGTTCTCTGGGTTGATTTAATTTGATGTAAGGCCTAGGAAATCAAGGAGTACAAAACTTTACACTTCATTAGAATTATGGCTCGAATTAATATACTTGAACAAATTATGGCTTGAAGATAAACATTACGTCAGTTGTTGGTCATGGCAAGTACTGAATGTGTAATTTTCCGTTGTATTTATTTGATTCAATATGTCAATGCAGGATTGGATGTTTTTTTAATATCGTTTTAGAGCATTAAACGGGATTATTATGTATGCACTTCTTCCCTGGAACCAAGAAGAACGTTCAGAAGTATTGAAACAAACAATCCAAAAAGTTTAACCTTTGGAATAACCTAAAGGTCTGGAATCCAATGTAATCCAGCTAAAAATAGTGATGGCCAAACTCTTAGTCATTATCTCATTTCCAAAAAAAACTATTAATCATGACTCGTGTGGTTTACATTTTCTTTCAATACTTACCCTTGTTGAATTGGCTGCATCACTGATTTTACCTTGTTCAGGGTTTTGCATGCCTTTTTCAATGGAAGATGTTCATTTGGCAAATTTTCTTTGATTTGATCTGCCATGGTTGTGTATTTTTTATGACTTTGATCATCCACTTACTGTTTATTTCTCCTATTGGATGAATTAAAATAACTAACCTGCAAAATTTGATGCGGCAGAGATGTATGGGCGTTCCTATTGGTGTGCAAGGTTCAGTACTGCAGTCTTTATGATCAGGGGTAATTTTCTGTTGTGTTACTGCAAAATTTATTAGATTCATCATCCTGCATTTACATGAAACATATGAAATCTTAATCTTTCTGTTTTATTTTTGAGATTTATACTAGTATCTCTTATATTGCTGATCTGATTTGTGCTACTTAACACTCATGAATTATACTTTGGAACTTCAACGTCCAGATGTATATTCTCATTGATTTGACCATCTATTTATTTTACTGCTCTTGTAGGTATACCTCAATAGGGAGCATTCATGACACTGTTCGTAATGCACTTTTGTGCATCAGGAACCCGGAAAATAGTGAAGAGAAGTTTAAACCTGCCTATTTACTCGCTGATGGAAGGTTGGAAAGAGCTGGAAGGGTAAAGAAGAACCCTTCTTCGGTGTGTGGGAAGTTATCTTCTATTAGCAATGGAGGGAAAATGGAGAATTTGAATTCCGGTAGCATGCTTACTGCCTCGATTATTTCTGTGGGGGATGAAATTTTGTAAGTTATTGTTGCTTGACATTTGTATTTGATGATCCTTTTATCATGTTGACATGCTCTTCTAAGTGGCTTCTTCTGATTATATGTAATTTTTGTTGGATTTCTGCCAAATCTTTATCACTTATATTGTCCTTTAATGTTTGTTCTTTTGAATTTTCAGTTGATCTGTTAGGACTTCATATTCTAGTTGTTGGTTCTTTTATGATCAGCTATTACAGAACCTAAGAGTATTCTTCTAAAAGTTATAAATTGTTGAACCTGAATGTACTTTAGTTGTTCCTGGAACACATTTAATCTCTTGGGTAACTAGATTTCCTGCAAGTGAATCAAATTTCTGCAACACATAGTTTCTCCCTAACCCACCTATCTCAGCTGATTTTTGGAAACAAGTTATCCTCTACTTCAATGGAAATTTCCCTCTAAGTTGAACTCTTGAGTCTATAATCCAGAAGGAATGAAACAATCTTATTTTGAAGTGTAAACGACGTTGGCATTTTATATTACAAGATTCATTTGAATTTTCTATTGTTTATCTGGTTAAATGGATATAATATTTTTTCATAGGCATTTTGTCAAAAAACAATGACTTGATGAGGGGCAGAGCATGGTCTTGGATTCTAGTTGGTGTGTGTCATTAACACATTTTGACTTGCTCTTTTGGTAACCAGATGGACATAAGGGGACACTTATATTTCTGTGCATTTGTCAAAGTAGACGTTTACATTTTTCGTTTGATTGGTAAACTATGTCAATTAGAAAAGTTTACTATGCGGTTTCGTGTATTGCGAAATATAGTCTATCTTTTCAGTTTGCTCTACATTAAACTCAGCCATTTGAGGCAGAGAGCTAACAGGCTAGAGACAAGTGAATATATATTCGCTCTGAACCTATAATCTAATATTCTGTGCTCTTTTACATCTGCTTGCTTATCAGATATTTTTCTCTTGGTTCCATAGCTCAGGTTTGGCACTGTAGAGGACAAATTGGGGTCTATGTTGTGTAAAAAGCTCCATTCTATTGGTTGGGCAGTATCGCGAGTTGCTGTCACTCGAAATGATGTAAGTAATATGTTATTGGGAGTTTTCGCAATGTTTGCTTGAACTGTGCACACAGTTAAAAAGACTTCAAAGGTAGAAATAAAATCCTCGAATTCTCTAATAAGCTTCAGGGATAAAATGGATAGCTTAACCTGAATATCTCCCTAGTAATTAGAAAAGATTCATTACCATCCCAAGCCAATTATTAGCTATAACAGTCAATTGTAATTGCTTTCCTGAAGCACACCAGCTTTTTCCTCTATTTTCCACCTTTATAATTGAGAAACCTTAAACCTTTTTAAATTTTGTAGTCTCCATTTTTAATCTTGTCCTTCTCAATTTCAGATAGATTCTGTAGCCGAGGAAGTAGAGAGACGGAAGTCCACAGATGATATGGTAAGCATTTGTCAGTATGGATTATATCGTAGACTAGTCTGCAATTAGCTTTGTATGTCTGTAATTGTCTGCGAGGAAATACTATCAGCTCTGAGCATAGGTTTTTAAAATTGTCATCTTCCAACAGGTACTTATATTTGGTGGGATAGGTCCATTGCATTCAGATGTTACTGTAGCAGGAGTAGCAAAAGCCTTTGGTGTTCGCATGGTACATAATATCGATCCTTCTGCGTGCTTTTAGTCCATGACTTCGCCTGAGAAATAGCTTCTGAATGATTTAACTTTGTAGCATGGAAACTTTTAGATGATTTGCATGTCTGGCTGATGTTGCATATGTCGAAAACTTGATGTGCCATGTGTGGTATGCTGTTGGCTGCTTTTCAAAAAAAAAATTCCATCATTGGTGTCTGTTGTATCTCTGTGAGAGAACACATCTGAAGGGGTAATTCTTTGCTTTTATTTTCTTTTCTACTGGGATGGATGGTTTAGTCAAGTTAAAAGTTTAAATGAAGGTACAGGTCTTATTAGAAATGAAGAAAAAAAATAATAAGAGAAGGATGATCAAACATCTAATTTTAAATTACCATGGTAAAGTCACCTAGATAATTTATTGGTAAATGTATTTGATGCATAGATATCTATGATTATGTGTTTATAAATGTGAATTTGGTTTTTACGTGTAGCTTTAGATATGTTAATACAGCTATAATGCTTTAAATAATTGAATGTTCACGAGTACTTTAAATTTTACAATCCTTGTGTCATTCTGCATGTCCGAAAGATACGACAGTTTTGCCAGAGTTCGTGATATTTATGAAACACTCTTTTAAATGTTATTTGATATTTCGCTTTACACTGATATATCAGTGTCTCAAATCTTTCCATTACTTTCTTTTTCAGGCTCCTGATGAAGAATTTGAAGAACATCTGAGGCACCTTATAGGTGAAAAATGTTCCGGTGACAAGAACGAGGTCAGAGCTTTTCTATAAATGCAATATCGTGGGCAAGAATGGCACAGTGTTGTTACTATCTTACCTGTGCTTTTTGAGTTTGGTGCTTCAGTTACCTTCTATTGCACTGGTATCAAGAAATCTCTCGTTTCATTCTGTTAGGAGTCGATTGAAAGGTTAAATGAAAAAGCTCCTTGATAGGCTAGGTTTAAATGAACAAAATTGTAATTTTTTCTTGAAACCTTGGTATTCATTTCTGCATCTTGATTGGTAAATTAGCTGACTAATAAAAAGGGCAACCCGGTGCACTAAGCTCCCGCTATGCGCAGGGTCCTAGGAAGGGCCGGACCACAAGGGTCTATTGTACGCAGTCTTACCCTACATTTCTTTAAGAGGTTGTTTCCACGGCTCGAATACGTGACCTCTTGTTCACGTGGCAACAACTTTACCAGTTACGCCAAGGCCCCCCTTCAAATTAGCTGAATAATATTAAGGGTTTTTTAATATAGTTCTCATATACGAAATATTAGACATCCCAAGCAAGTAATAATCTGAACGGTAAGGAAAAGCTTGGAGATATTACTTTTCTACAGGATGAATCAGCCTTTTCAGAAGCATTTCCATTTATGACTACATGCACTAGAAAGATCCTGACCCCAAAGTTTCAAGTCCTGATACTTTTCTTCAAGGCAGTTCTGGAATTCTTGTCATTCCAGAGATTGTTTCACTAAACTGATTTTGAAATTATGCACCATCTTGTGTGCCCATCAACTAACTGACTCTGAAAGATACAAATTAAATAAGTGGAAGGGAGAACGTACTTATTTATCATTTTCAGGAAAAACATCCTTATTTATAAAGGTAACCCTTGTTTCTTTTCCTATTCCAGATGGCGCTGTTGCCCGAGGGTATTACAGAATTGTTGCATCATAAACAGCTGCCTGTGCCTTTGGTATGTTGGCCATTATGAACTATGATGGTTATTTTAAGTTCTTTCTGTAGTTTTGATGTTTTATTTATCTTAGAGAATGTAAAATGATATCCAACTTCATTCTCAACCATTATATATTTTGCAAAGTTTTTGTTTCTGTATTGTGTTAAAACATCTTCAATCACACTTAGAGAGGACGTTTAGACTTAGGTACATTTTCTAATTATTATTTTCAACTCAAGGTTTGTTTAATTTGCTGAGTTTTTGTTTATATGTTGTTTTAAAAATCTTTTCACACACCTTGAGGATTGTTTAGGCTTAAGTAAAAATATCGTTTATATTTATTTATGGAAATAGCTTTAATGAAACTCACATGCAGCTTACTGCCCTGAATACTGTCTATTTTTAAGTAAGAAGTTATCAGCCCCTAGAATGGTCTATCTTTCTAAACAATGTTGCTTGGATCCTTCAAAATCTTTTGTGCATCCTTGTCCATCCAACACAATTTGGATGTGGGTGTCGGATCTGCACCAGATTTGGTCAAAATCTAACTTGGGTACTGTGACTATACCTATCTTCAAGAAGTATAGGTTGATTGGATATTTGGTTTGATTTTTGGTTTATGTCATATGTATATTCACTAAGTACTGGAACAATTTGCTATTTTACAAGATACCATATGAATAAAATATTAAGCGTTTACAAAGAGTTTAGTTTTTACCACAGTACTTTTTGCTCTGGCTATTAAAGACAGTTATTTCTACCACAAATACTTTTTGCTTTCTAGTTATTAATGAAGCTCAAGAAGCATAAATAGATAATGATTGATTAGAACCAAAATTCTAACAAAACTTGTTACTTTTCTCCATTTCAAACTATTATATACTCCTTCTATCCCAATTTATGTGATCAACTTTCCTTTTTAGCCTGTCCCAGAGAAAGAAAGATACCTTTCTAATATTTAGGAACAATTTAACTTTAAACTTTCTATTTTACCCTTGATGGTTGTATAGTTATAAATATTATATTATTAATTGTATCCTAGCATCTATATATATCGGCACTCGGATCGATACCCCTAAATTCCAAAATTCATGTGATGACTAAGCCGACCTCTAGATCCACACTCGTATTGTTTCTTGACCCATATCCGACCAACACAGTTTTCCAACCATAAGTAGATTGTTCTATATCTGCTGGTCGTTTTTATTTCCATTTTGTTCTGGTCATTACATGCATATTATGTCTCTATCAGATGTCTACCTAGTGTCCAAGTGGATGGTCAAATTGAAAATTTTGTTTTATTTGTACATTTCTTAACATTGTCATCTACTAAATTGATTTGCCAAGCTCTATTGTCAAAATTGGAAATTCAGTAAATTAGGCCTTTTCTTTGATGCTACTCATTAAATAGCACGCTAGAAATAATTTCTCAAGTTCCATGTACTTTAATTTTTTAGAATTTGGAAATCAAATAAGACATTCTTTTCATCAAGTGGTAAAACACCTCAAAAGAATGGCATAGGGTGCAAAAGGCAAGCGACAACCTCATAATTTTTTTTAAGCCAGTGGTTTTAGTAGATTTGTTTTTCATGCAGTGAATCAATTCTCATTCATACTGATTTGAGAGTATCCAACAAAAGAGATCCAAACGGCTGAATGTATCTAGCTATAAGTCAGGACCTTTTTTGTTCTTGTAGAAAATGCATTTTTGTTTCTATAAAAAGATCAGTGGTTATAGAAGAGCTGTCCATTTTGCGTTATCACTTCAGCAGTGAAATTTTCAAGGTCTTCATTTGACAAGTCGAATCATCTTTTTAGATGCATGGAGCAACTAGTAGACTTTTGCCCTCAATACCAAAGAGCCATATTTGAAGACTGAAGCTAAGGAACCAGCCAAATATATAAAATGCATTTTTTTATAGTATGGTTGATATAGTTCTTTTTGTCGTTACTCATCTTGTCTTGATAAAAAGATACTACTCGCATTGACTATAAAAAAAAGTTTCACTTATATCCAACCAGCGATGTTCTTAATTCTGAAACTATCACATCTGAATAGGCACGCATCTATGACTCTTCAACTTACCCCTTTTCTGTTTTTCTGTTAGCAGGAGGGGGCGTGGGACTTATTTACCTACAACGTACATGCATAGTTTTTATTGGACCCCTGCAGTCATCATCTAAAATATAAATGTTCTATAGATCCTTCCTCTCGTCGCCGAAGTTTGGCCAGCTATGTTTGAATCTGACTCTATTATATCCAAATAGGCGCACATCTAAAAATCGTCATCTTTCCTATTTTTTGTTTTCTCTGGTATTTGTCCGTCTTCTTTAGAGATATCCATGTTTGTGTACAAATAAGTGTGAGGTTTAGAGAAAACTAATTCATCTTAAAATATTGCACATTTGATTGAAAAGAGCTCAATATAGCCAAATGGATATGATGATTCATTTAACCAAGGGTGCAAATAGAGCCGAATGGATATGGGTGATTCATATTGTTGATCCCAACTTATGTAGGAATTGAGGCATGATTGTTGCTATTGTTGCAAGTTTTCGTTCTAGATATTTCTAGTGGTAGTGTTTGATTGAATGCCCTAAGCTGCTTATTGGCCTTTGAAGTTTTTTTCTAAAAAATATGGACTTTATTAAAGAGAAAAAAAAGAGGAGAATCTTTATGATATAAGAAATTGGATCACTGATTGTAAGAGTTAAATAGATGTTCTTATATAGCACTAACATTTTTTTTGGCTCATGCAAAGCTGTCAATATGGTTAAGAAATGTGGAAAAAGCTGATCGCTGACAGTGAAGCTACCTTGTCTTTGCCTCGATTTCCCTCTTTAATTTCATTCTTTTAATTACACGGGGCTGTTTTATGTTCATATTCCTGCTGACACTCTTACCTATTTGTTTAAGATACTTATGAAGTAAAAAGTTTTTTAGCATGTGCATTTTGTCTTTTGTAGATCAAGTGCCATAATGTGATTATTCTCACTGCGACAAATGTTGTAGAGCTGGATCGGCAATGGGATTGTCTGATTGAATTGGCAAAATCTAATGGCATCCTGGTATTGATGGATCCATTTGTATCAAAATGCTTTGCAACAACTCTTTCTGATGTGAGTGCTACGTAACCCTTTCTTAGATACTTGTACGCCCTTTTTTATAGTTTTCTTGTTGATGTGTAATATTTAGAACTACAGAAGTCATTTCCTTTTATATCATTAGTATTTTTGAACCCTTGTTTCCCCATGTGCTAGTAAGTGGCCTTTCCAAGTTTCATTTCTTCCAAACTGTTTCTTGTTAGGACAAAAGACTCCTGCTTTCGCCTTTCTTATGGAACTCTTCTCCCTGGTTTGGGTAACTATTGTTTTTTTTTGTTGTCCTTGGAACTTGAATATTGTACCTGACAAATTGTCAGGTACAAATTGACTATTGCTTTACTAGACTTCATGAAGAATGTATAAATCTGTAGTTCCCATGTTGTAAATGAAAAGTGAAGAAAAATATGAATTATTAATAAATCATGTAAAAATATTCAGTCCCTTGAAACAGATTTGAACTTGCATACTAAATAAGCTGAAGCATTGGAAAGGACTTGTCACAGCAGAAAAAGGCACCACAGTCCAGTGAACTTAAGATCCTTTTCCCATGTGTTTCTTATGTGCTCATACAAGGATAACGTTTCTAGTAATCCTAGATCCGCCTTTGAATCATGAAGAGTATATGCTATAACTGAAAAATGTATATGCTCAAATAACTTTCACTTTATCTTATGTGCTGCTAGCGTTCTTGGTGCGATTAAGTTGATGTAATGGAACCTGCTCTGTATTGCAGTTATCTTGCAATCATCGTTACAGATACTTGAGATAACAATATATCTATTCGTTCATCAATGAAGTATCATTTATAGTATATTACACCCTGGATAACCTTCTAGAACACAGTTGGGTGCAGTTCATTTACTGTTAGTGTCAGTTACATAATGTCAGAAATGATATTTAATAGTACTTTGTATTTTGTCCTATTGCATTGATCATTATGTGTCACTCTGTATTGCAGGTCGAGGTTGCTCAGCCTCTGTCAAAACTTTGCGCTCAGTTCCCTGATCTTTACATTGGTAAATCATTTTTCTTGCCCCGCAGTCCATCCAATTTTTTTCATCCTTCCTGTTAATAACTCTTACCTGTTCTCTTGGATATGAAGGAGGCTATCGTAGATCAAGAGAAGGCCCTCTTGTAATTACATTTGAAGGAAAGGTAAAGACGTCTTGATAGATGTCACATTGCTATTTTGAAGCATTTTCGTTTTTCATCAAAGCTGAATAGGATTTGTTGTGTTGCTGTAGGATCTATCAAGAATAGAAGCTGCTTCTCAGTCATTGTGCCAGAAATTTCATGCCGGTGCATTCTCTGAAATTGAGTGACACATGCATTTTTCCAGACTGTTTCCTATCGTCGTCCTTTCTTGGCTTGCATATCCAAGTTATATTTGCCTAAAGTGGCCTCTAAATCTTGGACTACAAATGCCAAAAAGGATATTACAGGTTTAAAGACGACAATGAAATAGAAGGATGGGCTCACCAGAAAAAGATAAAGAGGAAATAATCGCCTCAAAAGGGAATTACTTAAAGCTTATCAGATTTGACTTCAACGCTTATGCCAGTATTTACTATTTTCATACAGTTTAAGACACAATTACTTAAAGCTTATCGAAATTCTGGGATCTAACAAGCCTTTCTTTGACGCAGTAGTTTATCTTCTGCAATTTACTTGGTTACATTATGTTATTATCTGTCACTTTCTTAGCTCCTTGTAAAGCTGTGGCGTCTATCTGCTTCTTCCTAAATGGAGGAGGCTTGAAGATGTCTTTAACTCTGAAATTTTTCTTCACTACAAATTTCTGAAATATTTTTCCAAATGTCTTTAACTCTGAAAATGTTTGGTTTATATTAAATCAAAAGTCAGAAAGTTTGAATCTCATACTAAAATTCATCTTGTTTCAGCTTGGGCAGTTTGTCTAACAAAACTTGTTCCAATTACAAATTTACAAACAACACAATAGTTTGGTTTAATTAATATTTTCTATGAGAAAAGTAATAATTTAAGGAATAATGTAATTAAAGAATAATCTAATTGGCTTCAATAACTCCTCACACTTCGTGTAATAAACTTTTCAGTGACGACTTTTGGGGCGACCTTTTTAGTCGCCACAAAAGGTTGTGCTTTAGGTAGCGACCTACATTCAGCGACGACCATGTTGCCACTAAAAGTGGTTCTTTTATGTCGCCTTAGTATTTGAGACCTACATTCAGTGAAGAATTGGCGACCTGCATTCAGTGACGACAGGATCGCCAGTAAAAGTAAGGCTTTAAGTCGCCTTTATATTGGCTTCCTACATTCAGTGTCGTTACTAAAAGTGGCCTTTTGTATTGGCAGCCTACACTCAGTGACGGCTATATATGTATATGATACAATTGCTATTTAGGATTTGAACCATTTCTTTTTCTGAATACGAGTTTCTGAAATATCTTTCACTTTGAAAAAGTTTGGTTTTTATGTATATAATTTTTTGCTTTTCCTTTCCTTCACTCGTTACTTTCAATTCCGATTAATTTCTAGTTAATACATCCGTAAGAACCCGACAATCCCTCGTATGGAGCCACCATTGTTTCGTCTGGCGTGTACGCTCGGGTCTCCACTCCCCCGAGTACGACATAGTTCCCCCTACTTTGTCAATCACAACCATCTCGTCTATTTAATTCTATTCTTGAAAGTGTGTAGACAGAAACGTGTGCGCAAGCTTGTGAATAGTTTCTGCCGTCATTCTATGTAATTTATTAAACAAATGTATGCTTGTAGCTAAACCGGGGAGGAGGTAGGATACTCAAATTCGTGTTGTTTATCAGCAGTTTGTCTAACAAAGCTTATTCCAATCACACATTTACAAGATTGACAACATTCCCTCCTAATTGCAATGGCTTCAATTGTTCTTTGATCCTTTCTCTGTGAAGAAAATATATTTTTTTTGTTATTGAGGATACAATTTCTAATATCTGATGCTAAACTGAAAATTAATCCAGTCCACTATAAATTTTATAGAATAGAGAGAGTAATATTTAACCAATTTGAACACCATATTATACCAAAAAATGCACAAGCTTTTTTCTTTCTTAGTACATAGATGCATCAAATTTGGCAAATCTCCTCATAAAGAAGGATTGCCTACTATAAATTGATGCATTTCACCTTTCATCTCAACCAAGCTGAAGCCTGGAGTTTTATGTATACCTGAACTTTTCATCTTCTTCCTTACTTTTTCAGCATCAATCCATCTATTTTCTGCAGCATAAATGTTGGACAGAAGAATGTAACGCCCCGAATGATAAGGGTCCATTTGAGTAACAATCTCGGCTATCTTTTCACCTAATTGAACCTCACCATGCATTCTACAAGCTCCCAATAATGCACCCCAGATTCCAGCATCAGCTTTTTCTGGCATTTCTTGAATAAACATCTCTGCTTCCTTTAGCAAACCTGCTCGGCCAAGAAGATCAACCATACAACCAAAATGCTCAAATCTTGGTGTAATACCATGTACTTGACTCATAGCATTGAACAACCATTTACCTTCTTTTACAAAACCTGCATAACTACAACCACATAAAACACCTAAAAATGTTATCTCATTAGGCTTTATTCCCTCATCACACATTTGGTTGAACAACATTAGAGCTTCATTTGCAAGACCATTCATTGCTACTCCTACAATCATGTTAGTCCAAGCTAGCACCGACTTTCTTGGTATCGTTTCAAATACTCTAAGAGCTTTCTCAGGATCACCACACTTGCTATACATATCTAACAAAGCTACCTCAACTTCTTCCTCCTTTATGTTCTGCTTTTCCACGAAAGAATGAACAGCTTCACCAATACGCAGTACACCTGCATATCCACATACTGAGAACAACCCAACTAATGTTATCCGATCAGGTTTCAATCCGAACCAGAGCATTTCTCTTAGCATCTCTAAGGATTTCATATACTTCTTGCTCTGAGTATAGCCAACAATCATAGTGTTCCAAGAAACCAAATCTCTATTTGGCATTGCTCTAAAGATCATTTCGGCTGAACTCATATCGCGAGCCTCAGCATATCCATTAAGCATGACATTATAAGCAGTATTATCCTTAGGCATATGATTAAAAATTACACTAGCTTTTTCTAGTTCACTTTTTTGTATAAAACCAACAAGAAGTGAAGTCCATGTTACCACTGTCTTCATTTGCATCCTATTGAACAGTTTGTCAGCTGATTCCATATCTCCAAACTTAGCATACATATCAATCAAACCATTTCCAAGGTTCTCACTAATGTGTATCCCTTTCTTTATTACATACAGATGAATCAACTTCCCTATACCAAAATCCCCCGTTTTCAAGCACGACGAGACAAGTCCAAGAAGTGTAACCGAGTTAGGCTCAACCCCGTATTGACACATCTCATTGACTGCACCAAGAACCTCATAAAAACAACCATTTTGACTAAGATTATCAATTAACACATTCCAAGAAACTATATCTGGTTCAGGAATTTCATCAAACAGAATCATAATATCATTGGACAAACCAAAACTAGCATACATATGTAAAAGTGAATTAGCTATATGTAGGTCCAAAATATGTCCAAATTTAACAACTGAACAATGTAAGGCTTCACCAAAAAAGTAATCTTTAGTCCTAGACAAAGCTTTAATCACAAAAGGGAATGTATAATTATTAGGAACAAAGCCAAATTGCAACATTTTAAGATAAAAACTCATTGCTTTACTTGGATTAGAACTAGAAGCATAACCCCTAATCATAGTATTAAACATGAAAGTGTTAGGTGAATCTATGTGGTCAAAAATTAAATGGGCATAAGCCAAATTTCCAGTAGGAGAGAGTGCAGTAAAAGATAAAATAGCACTAAGGAAAAGGGGGTCATTGGAAAGGCCAGTGGTGACAAAATGTGCATGAAATTTCAATAATTGTTTCATATTTGGACAGTTTTGCAAAAGAAAAAGATGTGGATTGGGAGTTAGTTTCAGAAGTTTTGTAATTGAACACATGGTTTCCCTTAGCCATAGAAACTATTAAATCAGTGGAAAAAAAGAAGATAAGTTTGAGCTGCTTAAGGGGATAAAGCTGAAATCTTTGATTAAGGGATTCAAGAATGAAATATTGAAAATTTTGGAAATATTAAGGTGGAGAGACTTGAGAGCAAATTTTCAGAGAAAATGCAAGAATAGCACGGAAAGTGGATTTCAGGGAGGAGGGGCAAATTTGTAAATGTCGTAATTACCAATTTGCCCTCTATTAAATATTTAGTCTAATAGGAAAAAAAAATCTCATTTTTAGATTTTTTATGGAAGAAATTAGACACGTGTCTTGGTTGCAACTTGTTCTTATCGTATTATATTATATGGTACTCTATTATTTTGACGTAAACAATATTTGAATAGATTATATTATATGATATTGTTTCATGATGATGCACCTACAATATAAATAATAAAATTATATATATATATTATAATAAAAGCACGAACGCACTTAGCAAAATGTCGTTCGCCTTTTTTACCCTTTAAGAAAAAAAATCACATTGGATAAATTTGCAATTTAAGTTGCTTTCCTAAATTTTAGGACTTTAAAAATCAACTAAAATTTATTTACTAAATCTTTCCTTATTAAACTAGGAAGCAAATTCTAATATTGAGCACTTTAAATTACCTTATATGAATGTCCTTATTTGACGTGTATTAATATTGACGCTTTAAGACCTTATATGAATGTCCTTATTTGACGTCTATTAATATTAAAGCTTTAAAACTAATATTAAACTAATTTTCTTATTATTCAGAACTTTAGAAATTATGCGTAATATTTTCTAGAAGTAAAAAAAGCACAATAATTCTGGAAGCACAACAACGAATCAAAATTGACATACTAATGATTCCTAAGTATTTGAAATCAAAAATTTCTATTCAACAAAGTTCTAATTATAGTTAAATCTTAAAATTGGGATGAACTAATATTAAGAATTTGATAATAAAAGTTATTTTATATTCTTTAATGTTGAGAATAAATAATTAAGTTTTTGAATTAACTATTGCAAAAGAGTTCAAGTTAATATTTTTTAAAAATTCATTATATAAGTTAGTTTATTTTTCACGTTGACAACTCTTTAAGGTATATAAATTAATTTTTGTAGGAAGAGCATTAATAGTGAAAAAAATTTAAAAGGTCAATTTATGGTATAAAATTAAGAGTGAAATTGCTAATAATATGAATTTGAAGCAATAAATAAGAAATAGTAGAAGACCAAATATATTATAAATGAGTTATCATTTTTTCTTTCTTTCTTGCATTCGGTTATTCAGTCTTATAGGTGACAGTGTTTCACTATATTATCTTTTTAAATTAAGTTAGTTGTAGTAAAATACTATTCAACATTACTTATTCTTTAAACTTTATATTGTCACGATTAATTTTTAGGAAGTATAATGTCAACTTTCCTCCTAAATATTTAGAAGACCAAAAGATTTAATTTTAATTTTCAATTTTTCATATAAGTCCTTTTTAAATCACAAATAATGCATCCGAAAAACTTTTATGGTATATAATATTTTTATTTATTGGGCTAGTTAAATGAGAACAATATTTATTATGTTCAAAAAAATATCTTTATTTCTTTAATGTTCTTTTTATAATTTCATATAACTCAAATAAATTCTATTCAGTCACAATTCTAAAACTTTTTTAAGAAGATATTATTGTCGGAAATACATATATAGCAGCTACATAAAGCTCTAATTTATGGCCAAAAAGGAAAAACTGAATTTAAATTCAATCCACTATTTATCAAGATGCAATGGCTTGAATTGATTTCCTTACGAAAATATGTTGGTGTAATTTTAATTTTTAACATTCGAATATAGCAAATTTTATTTGACAGAAGAGCTGAAAAAGAATACTCACAATAGGTACATATTTGACTGCCCATAGGACTACAATCTGATGTCAAATTACATATTGATTTCACGTTCAGAAGTCTCTTTTTTCTCGTTTTCGGTTTAAAACTGTCACGACCCGAAACCCCACATTCGGGTCAGTGATGGTGTCTAACGTTGAATCCGTCAGACAAGTCAATATTACTGGTTATTCTACTTTATTCCTTTGTTATTTAGAATTTAAAAAGTGATATACACGAACAAATAGAAATAAAAATGCGGAAGATAAGAAATTCAACAACTTAAATAATACATCTTACGAAATTTCCTTAAACATACCCCCAAAACTGGTGTCACAATTTCACGGA
Source organism: Nicotiana paniculata (assembly GCA_005239505.1). Classification (NCBI taxonomy): domain Eukaryota; kingdom Viridiplantae; phylum Streptophyta; class Magnoliopsida; order Solanales; family Solanaceae; genus Nicotiana; species Nicotiana paniculata. The sequence continues at coordinate 247 of ML351667.1, read as the reverse complement.
CAGTCTAAGATTTACTATAAAACATGTGTCTGAAATAAACAAGTGTAGCTGTCTAGAAATACAAGATAAGACACAAGGAAAGAAATAGATGGTGACGCCAAGGCCTGCACACGCCTGCAGGACTACCTGGGTCCGGCTCCATAATCTGCACAACATAAAAAAAATGCAGGTGTAGCATCAGTATAACCGACCCCATGTACTGAGTAAGTGTCGAGCCTAACCTCGGCGAAATAGTGACGAGGCTAGG
>ML351664.1:0-19765 GCA_005239505.1 Nicotiana paniculata | reverse complement strand
CCCCTCCCCCATATTCGTCTCTCTCACTCCTCTCTCTTATCTCTCTAAACCCTACCGTCTACCACCATAAGCTCCGCCTGCTGGAAATCGCCTCTGGCGGAGGAGTACCGCCAATCAAGCCCAATCCTTCGCCAGACCATCTCCTCCCTCTTCTCAATCATCTCCTACCATCTATTTCACCAAAAACTCACTCAAATTTCTTTAATTTCAAATCTGAAAATGGAAAATCCTAGTTTTCACATGCTCGTTGGTCCGAAGACTTTCAATAGCTCCTACTTACATGGATCGATAGCTCTCGTTGATGGCTATTGATTCATGTGGGTTGAGCCATTTTAAAACCCCGCCGGAGTACGGCCAAGGTCTAGTGACCTCAAAATTTCCGGCCAAACTTCCTTCTATTGTCTGGTACCCTTTTTTTCTTTTCTTTTTTCTTTTCTTTTTTTCCTGTTCTTGCAAATATTTTAGGGCAAAATCATATGTATAATCTCTTTAAATGTCACTATTTCTTTGTTCTTTGTTTGCTTTCTTCCTTTTCTTCTTGTTATTTTCCCTTCAGTTAAGTTTAGTTTAAAAATGAACCCATACACGTTTGAATAGTAGCCGCATTAGGGTTCATGACTGCCTGTTTAGAAATTAGGTAAATACTGTTTCGAAGGTCATTGTAAGGCCCTAAGTTGTGATTTGCGTGTTTATCTTGCATAGTTGTTGATTCTTGTGCTAATTATTTTAGGTTTCATAGTTCCTTTATCTAATTTTCATTATCGAGGATTAATTAGCACTTAGTTGCGGGTTCTTTCGTTGATTTAGTTCTAGGGTTTCTTGATTTCCTGCAAAATAATCACTGATCATTACTAGTCCATTAATTCTCACTTGAATCCATTTTGAGAGTTACAGGAACTAGTATCCTAACTCTCTAGTGTTTGATAACTAACCCTAAAACTATTCGACCTAATGGTTAGACAATAAGACCCAATTAGATAATTTAGGCTTATGGTCCTTAAAACAGATAACTAAGTCCTAATTAGGTTTAATGACCAAATTAACTACATCTAATGAAATCATTTAAACTAGTTAACCTAAGTTCTAAAATCCACTTAAGGTCTATCTAATTAGCTAATTAAACTTATCCAACCCCACCTTAAAGAAGCTTAATTAATAGTTAATTACTCAACTAGGATAAACATCAGTCTACACTTAATAAACTAATAACCTTTTAACCTTGATTAACTAAAGGGGTAATTCTAAGGGTACTGAGGGTTAGTTTAGGAATTACAATTGAAGAATCTTGGGTGTAACAACCCAAGAACCTTCTAGAACTAGGAAATCAGATTTTTGGGGGTAGGATAGTAATTTTAGGGGTGGGAATCTTCTAGAATGAGAGCAACTGCCCCAAAGGATAAGGGTGACAACTGCATTTGCACTATTTTCAACTTATTGGATAGGGATATGCTAAGCATATCCTATCCCAAATACCCCTATAAATACCTTAACTAGTCCTCCGAAAATGGGAGATTTTGGAAGGGAATTCTCTGCACTTTTACCACTGAAAAAGACACTTCTTAGCAACAAAGGAATCTGAAATTTAGACAACAGAATTTTCTATAAATTTCCTCATAAAAGTTCTTCTGGAATACTGTTTTCCTTTCTCTAAAAAAATAAAAACAGAAAGTATTGAAAATACACTGAAAACATGAGTACAAAAACATTTTAGAAGATCTCGGTTTCTCTTGCTGATTTCTCTTCAAATTATGGTTTGGTCAAGCTTTATTCTGGGGTATTCTTCTTGAGTTGTTGTTGTTTTTGCTGATGTGTCTAAGCCTCAAACAACATTCTTGGTATCTTGACCTTTATTTGGTCAAGGTTGCATTCTCTGTCATTTTTATTACATTTTGGAGGTATATAACACTCTACCATAAATGAATTTGTTAGATTCAAAATCCTTGTTTCGTTTTGTTGCTGAAATTATTGGGTGATGTTCAAATTCATTGTTTGATTTTATGAATCTTATATGTGAATATATGTGAAATCTTGTTAAATCAGTAGTTTTGTACATTTAGAAGTCATGTAACCAGTCCATGTTCTTAACAGCACTAAGGGGAATGAATTTGACCCCTAATGGTCAGATTCACTCCGTAAAAGTACTAAAATATCCATCTTGTGTTTAGATTTGAAACGTTACTGCTTAAGGCAACACTAAAAGGAATCGAATCTGACCTCCCTAATGGTCAGATTTCTTCCTTATTGATGCATAGGAATTTATGTTATTTGGTTTCAAAATCAATGATGAAGTATATGTCTTAATTATAAAAGGTTGCTAGCTTGCACAGGAGCAGCAGTAGAGATTCTTATTTTTTTTTAGGAAAATTGTATTTCATAGTGAAATGACTATGTAATAGTGTAGTTGTTTCTACAGATTTCAAGTTTGTAAATAAAACTGGACTGGACTCTATAAGAATGTATATTCAGTTATATTTATTTTCTTGTTGTTTTTGACTTCTCTTAAAAATCTAAAAGATTTTCGAAATTAAGAGAGAAGCTGCTTAAATTGGGCAGGTCTGCATAGGCCTTTTGTAATTGGGGCCAGACCCGTGAACTTAGCCCAATTAGGCTCAATGGAGTATGGACTTCGAATCGTTAGACTTGAGGTTATGGGCCGAGTAATCACGTTAAAATGATTAGAGGTCAATTACTTTGTAAGTTGTACAGTAAGTACTTATTTTTTACCAAAATCTTACACTACTGAATATAGACGATTTCAGAATCAAAGCCAAATGATATAATTAGAATTTGAAAATTTATAAAGTTGTTTTGTTCTAAGTAAAGAATGGCAAATTCCAGCACTTACGTACTCCAGTTTTCTTCTCCGTCTGATTGAAATTCTTTTCCTAAAATGATCAAATGGATTTAACTTTAAAAAAAAAAAATATCGTCATGTTTGGTTTTTCGAATGACCGTTGGTGGAAAAGTTTCTCTTCTTAGGCTCTTCAATCACATAAAAATACACTTGATGATTAAATAGGACAAATGGTAGTGAACTATATTTTGCCTTTATGTGATATTATCCATTGTTATTTGAATCAAATATGTGTTAGCATGTATCTCTCAATGTTTTATTTTTGCCTTTATCCTAATTCGAACCATGTGACTCTTTCATCAAAACTAGCCATAATTAGGATTGGTCAAAGGGTTAAACAATAAATTGGACTAAAATATGTCCATAGCCCAAACATTCATCTTTAGATTAGTGAACTTAATCTTATACAACCTTCTACCTATCTTCTAGGTTGAAAAATACCTCTTTTAGTTTGAAATTATAGAACTTAGTGAATGATAAAATATTGCTTCAAATAAGCATCCTTCAAACCATCACGACCATAGTCTTGACTATGTAATCTACACTCGGGTGCGACAAATCATGTCCCCGTCTTCAACTTCAAATTATAATAAAAATCGCGTGTTGCAATTGCGGGTGCATTTCGTGTGGCGTAATTGTAATATGTCCAAAAACAAACAAGTGCACGCCATCGTGACTTGTTTCAAGATAAATCCATAAATATTAAAAGCGACTAAAAATTTGAAAAAAGGGTTAAAAATCACAATAGGCTAAACACATGTAAACAATCAGATAACTAGACCAAATATTAATAGTTAAGCGACCGTTCTAGAACCACGGAATTTGGGAGTGCCTAACATCTTCTCCAACAGAATTCCTTACTCGGATTTATGGTTGCAGACAAATTAAAACAGAGTCAAAATTTCCTCGGTTTGGGATTTTAAAATAAAACGGTGTCCCAGAGCATCGTAAAAAATCCGGTGGCTTTTACTCTGAAATAATAATAAGTCCCAAAACCGAATAATGTCACTTCAATTGGAAAAACTCCCTTTTCCCACCTTACGGGGGAAAAAGGAGGTGTGACACATTACACATAACGTGATATTTTTATCTGATAAATGCCCTAACGCTAATGTGATGACTTCATTTTGTTCCTCTTTGTTATCTTCATAATTTCAGAAGGGTGGTTGGTTTGTGGTTGTTAAACTGGTAACTCTTTCCTACAACATAAAGTCGAAAGGAAATGGCAGACGACAACAAAGCTGAGTTGGTTGATACTGGTACCCGAAAGAAATCAGTTGAACGGGACACCGGGTTGGTTGAAGAGTTAAGGATGTTAAGACAACAAATGGCGGAGATGTATCAGGCTTGGATGGCTGGGAAGGAACCACCCCCGCCACCGCCTAGCTTCCTAGATGCTACCCTTACCTAAGCTCTAGACATAGTGTCAGATCATCCACCATACTCTCCAGATTTTCCAGCTTATATCATCTTTCCCAACCTCCCTAGTAGCTCCAACGTTCGTCCTCTAACTACTTGTCCCAAAAATAACCCTCCTTCCATATCCACTACCTCCACGATCACAATTCTCAACAACCTCTCTTCAGGACGAACAGTGAACACCAGTTCAACCCTCTTGATGCCCAACACTACCCCCCATAGGCGGCTCACCAGGTCTCAGACTCATATAATCATACTTCCCAGAATGAGCCTCAAGTTGAGATTGAAAAGTTTAGAAGGAATGAAGAGCGAGATGAGATGTCCAGAAAGCTGAAAGGTATAGAGAAAGCTTTAAAGAACATGCAAGGGAAGGGAAATCAGATTAACGTGTCTTACAATGACTCGTGTATGTTCCCTGATGTTCAACTGCCCGCGGGGTTTAAAATTCCAAAGTTTAACTCGTATAATGGGCCTGGAAATCCAGTAGCCCATCTGAGGGGTTATTTTTAGTGAAATGAGAATTTTTGGCGGAAGATGAGTTGCTGATGGCATATTTCAATGAGATCTTGAGCGGGGCAGCCTTGGAATGGCATAGGCATCAAGATGTCAGTAAGTGGTATGCATGGGACGACATGGCTCAAGATTTTGTTCGACACTTTCAGTACAATGTAGACATAATCCCAGACCGCTCCGCCCTTTCTAAGATGGAAAGAAGCCCAGTGAGAGCTTTAGGGAATATGGGATCAGATGGAGGGCACAAGCTGCCCGAGTCAGTCCTCTGGTTGATGAAGAAGAAATGGTAAAGCTTTTCCTACAAGCGCAGGGACCCACATACTTCAGTCATTTGATCCCTGCTTTGGGTAAACCTTTTAATGATGTGGTAAAAATGGGGGAGATGGCAGAAGAAGGAATCAAGTCTAGCAAAATCATGAGCTATTACGCATTGAAAGATACTACAGAAGACATCCAGAACATATTAGTAAATTTGGAGGGAAGAAAGAGAAATAGAAAAGACGTTGATCCCCGCCAAAGACAGGATCTAGTGGGCATTTGTGCTCAACACTTTCTGCCTCAATACCGACCCCATGCATATCCATGTACTCCAGATAATCCTCCCCAATGTTACTTCTTCCCACAAAATCCCCAAAGTCGTACCTCACCTTCCCACCACTCTATCCATAATGCACTGCCATATACTCCACATCCACAGGACCTGCAATGGCCTGCACCACCTCCACAAATGTCTTACCTGCTTCCTCAAGCATGTCAACCACCTGCCCACAAGAGCTTCCAACCGAGGTAGGCGTACAAACTGAAAAGGCAGCAGAAAAGAGAAAAGTCTTTCACTCCCATTGGAGAATCATACGCTAGTTTGTTCCAAAGGTTGATGCAGCTGGACATGTTGAAGTCGATTCAGATAAAAATGATGAATCCCCTGCCAAAGAAGTTCGATTTTTCTCAAAGGTGCGCATATTGATCTAATGCCCTGGGGCACAATCTAGAAAAGTGTTGGCATCTGAAAAGAGTTGTCCAGAAGCTTATTGATGCAGGCGATATTATCGTGCAAAATCTAGATGCAGTGGATACTAGCCAAATTCCAGCGCCTGTTCATAATGAGACTTATATGGTGGGCATGATTTGTGTTGAGGAACACAAGAACTCTTCTGAATCCCTTGGAGGGCCACTTGCCACGAAATTTTCAGCGCTATCAGTCTCGAATCCAGAAGTTGGTCTTAAGAACGAGTTGGCAAAGAGGACCCAAAAGCAATCTGTTGAGGTCAATGTGATGGAGACTTGTGAAGGTTATGGTAATATTGATGTGGAAATCAGTGGCTAAGTTGCCGGTCTTGGTGATTGAAAAGACGTTCCTTTCTTGGCTAGCCAGGGGACTCTTGGTGGTTTATTTTGTTGTTATATCTGTTGTCCGAGTTATTTCAGGGTTGAATCCGGATATTGTCTTGTGAGTCAAACCCTTCTTTCCTTTTATTTTTCCTAGTTCGCTTAGTCGTAGTAATCTGTTAGTGTTATCTAGATTTGTTCCAAGTTGTAACCCAAGTTTTTCTTGCTTGTTTTTGTTGTTCACACTTTTCACTATCAGTTTAATATAATCTCCTGTTTTCTGTCATTTCTTGTCCATTTTGTTTAGTTCTCTTTTTCTTTTTACAAGTCTTTTCATGCCGACTTTAGTGATATGACATGCACGCGTAATTCTTGGTCTGGTCTTAAAAGTTAGTCTAATCATGAAGCAACAAAACAAGTTTTGTATTTGAGGGAAATAAGTAAAAATTTGGACATTTTGAGATCATTTAAAATCCTGAATTGTGCGAAACTGGGGCAAATAGTTTTTGGAGTTAAGAGGACGATAAGAAATTTTTACAAGAGAGTGCGTCCCAGACAATTTGAAGCAAGCAACTTTGAATTCAAGTGTATCTCAAGTTATAAGATAAAGCCAAGAGAGTTTGATCCAAATTTACGGAGCACATCCATTGTGAAGATGAGATCACACAACGAGGGTTCTGTACTTGACAAGGCACTGAAGAAAAGTGAAAGTCATATGAGTGATATCAATGCCAAAGTTTCAAAATAAATGATATGCATGATATTCCTTTTTCATCCTCGGGTTGCAAGTGTTGTACTTGGCGTTTTCAGGGATTGGGAGGCCCTCTTTCATCTACCCAAACACTTTATACCATTTGGTACCCCTTTTTGAGCTTATATTAATTTTCTTGACCTCAACTCTTTTGGAATCGAGTCAGAATTATTTTAAATATATATATATATATATATATATTATGCCCCATAAGGTTTTTTTAGAAACTTCATTCCGAAAGAAAATTGCAAAAAAAAAAAGAGAAAAAGAAAAAAAAGAAAAAGGAGAAAAAAAAGAAAGAAGAAAAATAAATGAAAAATAGCAGTAACAAGAGTAGTCGTTTGAACTATGTTCGAACTGATTCTTGTCACCACAAGATACGTAGGTAGCCTTATGGTTCGGTCGCACCAAATAAAATATTTCATAATCCCACAAAATCTGAGTGGGGCAGTTCTTCTTAGAAGTTCCATCTAAAAAAATCAATCAAATACCCTTGCGTTAGAAATTGGGGCAAAGTTTTAGAATGGATTCCAAAAGTTGTAAATAAATTAACCCCATCATCATATTTATTTTGAGACTTCATGATATTTTTTTATTTTTTTCAAACACTGTCCAAAAGCCACATTACAATCCAAAAAGACCTCCCAGATATGAGAGTGTCAAGTTAGACATGCCAGGAGCATATAATATTTTTACCATGGTTAATGCCTTGTCATTTGCAGAATCAGAGAAAATAAGAAGAAAAGAACAAAATGAGAGAGTCTTATTGGTGAAAACCCTCACGGGCACCATAAGGCGGCGGTGAGTTGAGAGAAAGAGCAAAATGAGAGAGGATTGATGGTGAAAACCCTTTGGGCACTACAAGTCAAATAAGGATTGTGAATCAGACAGGATAATCAGAGCATTGAAGCCTAGTTTCACAGCTTAGAGGTATAATACGATTTGAACACTAGACTTTCTTGACAGATTAGGCCATTAATCCAAAAATGCATGTCATGGTCATTAGAGTTGGTATCCGCATCTGATAGGTTTCTACTTTGTAGTTTTCTTGTTAGATATCATGTCTTTCCATTTACCCTCACTTTGTTCCTCTTGTTTAGTTCGAGTCTTCTTTTTGAGTCAGTTTGGTCAAAACAAGTGAGAAATGACTTCAAAAATTTGCTACCAGCTTTCCAATTGCACAGAACGGAATCTGGCTAGCACATCAAAGCGACACAAGTCAGGAAAGAACAATATGCGCACTGATTTGATAACAGTCGACGTGCTTTGGGATTCATGTGAAATGCAAAGATTTGGTGAATGTTAGAACACGAGTGCAATGCATCGGGTATAAGGTATTGGGCTTGGACGGATCAGAGGTTTTTTCCTTTGTAAGGGTTGACAGAGAGTAGTTAACCAATAACAAGCAAGGTCTTCCGAGTCAAAACCAAGGTTAATCATGGCAAGTGCAGGAGTAATCGCCCTCAATGTCAAGGCCACAAACCAACCACCACATTTTAAACTCACAAGTTTTCTTTGTATGAAACAGGGATGAAGACTGTGTCCAAATCAAAGCTTGGAAGCTTGAATCTTTTAGGTGTCATGCCCAATTTTGTCAGCACAAAGGCTGTTTGAGAATGTTTTTTTACCCCCTAGGCATCCCCTAGTTGAGAATATCTTCACCTCTCAAGAATTTTCTCTAGTTGAGAAGAACCATACCTCCTAGACATCGCACTAGTTGGGAAAAATCTTTAGTTTTCCTTAAGTTCAGGGGTCCCGCCTGGAAAATAGGGCCAGTTGTAGTTTCCTTAATTTTTAATCTCCAGTTTTTCTTGAATCCAGGAGTCCCGCTTGGAGAATATGGTCAGTTTTAGTTTCCTCTAGTTGTTAGTCTTTAATTTTCTTAAGTTCAGGGATCCTGCCAGGAGAATAGGGTCAATTGTTAGTTTCCGTAAGTTTTAATCTCTAGTTTTTATTGGTTCAGGGGTCCTGCCTGGAGAATAGGGTCAGTTTTTACTTAGTCAGACCCAGTTTTTAGTTTAATCAGAACGAAGCATGATAGTGACAGAACAGGACACCTTCAACAACAATGTCACGAGCTAACCACCAAGTTTTCAAACTAACAAGATTTCCTTTGAATGAGACAGGGGCAAGAAATTTTTTTCGATCTACAGGGTTCCTCCATAAGGAAAGCATGGTTCAGGGGTAAAGAATTTTCTTCTATCAGCAGAGATCTTCCAGAAAGAGAGCGGGGCTCAGGTAAGTTTATCTTCAGTTTTTAGGACCCTCCTGGAAAATGGGATTTAGTTTTAAAATTATCAGGACCCTCATGGATAATGAGATTAATTTTAAGTTTTCAGGACCCTCCTGGATAATGAGTTTTCAGGACCCACCTGAAAAATGGGATTCAACTAACACTCACAAATGTTCTTGGTACAAACTGGGGCAGAAAATTTTCTTTGTTTTGTCTGTTGTTGTGATTGCAGGCACCCACCGGGAGAACATGGTCAACTTTCAGTTTATATTTTCAAGTTCAAGAGGCATCAGGAGCCCGCCTGAAAAATAGGGTCAATGTTCAATTTTCAATTTCGAGTTCAAGAGGCATCAGGAGAATCCCGCCTGAAGAATAGGGTCAACTTTCAGTTTACAATTTCAAGTTAGAGAAGCATCAGGAGACCGCCTGAAGAACAAGGTCAACTTTCAATTTCCTAGTTCAAGAAGCATAAGGAGAGCCCGCTTGAAGAACATGGTCAACTTTCAAGTTCAAGTCAGAGAGGCATCAGGAGAACCCCGCCTGAAAAACAGGGTCAGCTTTTAGTTTACAATTTCAAGTCAGGGAGGTATCAGGAGAATCCTGCCTGAAGAATAGGGTCAATTCTCAAGTTCAAGTCGGAGAGGCATCAGGAGAACCCCGCCTGACGAACAAGGTTAGCTTTCAGTTTACAATTTCAAGTCAGGGAGGCATCCGGAAAATCTCACCTGAAGAATAGGGTCAACTTTCAATTTCAAGTTAGAGAGGCATCAGGAGAATCTCACCTGAAGAACATGGTCAAATTTCAGATTACATGTTCAAGTCAGAGAGGCATCAGGAGCCCGCCTGAAGAACAGGGTAAGCATTCGGTTTTTAAGATTCAAGTTAGAGAAGCATCAGGAGAATCCCACCTGAAGAACATGGTCAAGTTTCAGTTTCAAGTTTAAGTCAGAAGCAGCAAGAACTCGCTTGAAGAATAGGGCCAACCTCCAGTCTTTAAGTCAAATCAGGAGTAGCACGAGCCGCCTGAAAGACAAGGTTTGCGAGCTCAAGTTTATTTCAAGTACAGGAAGCAGGGTGCCCGCCTGAAGAATAAGGTCAACTTCTAGTTTTCTTCAAAATTCAAGTCAGCAAGATGCCCACCTGAAGAATAGGGTGAATTTTCAGTTTCGTGTTGAATGATCAAATAGAAATCCACGGAAGATTCAAGACAAGAAGTAGATAGGATCTTGTATTTTTCTTTATTTTACTGTAATTTTTCCTTTTATCTTTGATGTAACGGCAGGAACCGCGGATCGGAACCTCGACAGAACGGAGCCTCAATCGACTCTCCACCTCGGTATACTCCTCCGTTCTTCTCACTTTTGAACTACACGTGGCTTGATTCCTTTATAGACAAGGATATGTAGGCAACTTAGATACCAAGGCTCGGTCACACTCTCCTTTATTTAGTTTTTGGTCTCTCTAAATAAGGTTCAGGTCAAAAAACATGTCTAGTCGTTCTTTGTCTGAAAACTGTTCGTGTTTTCAGTCAAAGAGGGGCAGCGGTAGACACGTAACTTTTGACCCTCCCCGAGATATTTTACGTTTTAGTATTTAAATATTTATTTTAGGCCTAATATCGTTATTTTAACTAGTTTTAACTCTTTTACTTTATTTTATCACAAAAACGGAAATTACAAAAAAATAGTTTCATTAAGGTTTTGTAGTCATACTATTTTACTAGGATTTTATTCTTATATAATCGTGAAAAAATACCAAAATAGTTTCACAATATAATATTATTTATTTTAATTAATTAGAATTTGCTTTATATTTTTATATTATAAATTTTGTATATTTTTAGAAGGAAGAGTGAGTTTTTGAGTTATAAGGTCCATTTCTTTTTGTCTTTGGCCCAATTTTGAAAAGCCCAATAGAAGAGCACTATTCATATTCTTCTTCCCTAACCATATAACACTACAACCTAAAAAAAACACAAGAAAAACCCTAGGGAGACCAACCCTCATCCGCCAAGACACCACCCTTCCTCAACCCAAAAAACACTTCAGCAGTCGCCCAGTCCCGCCTCCTCTCAAAAGTCGCCGCCTCTCCTCACACCACAATACAACCAATCACACGGACAAAGAAGAAGCAGATCAGCGCACCCCCTCCTCTGAAAATCCACCAAACCTCACCCCTTTCTGCCGCCACTTCAATCCAAACTCACACCAAAATTCAATGAAAACCAAAATCGAATTCCTTCCTAAGGATGTTTAGCTGAAGTTTCCGAGCTAGGGTTCGAGATTTCACAGTCAAATAAGAGTCCGTCGAATCTCCGGTTGCATTCCTTGTTCGAGTTTTCCGTTTTCGTTGAAGGTTTCCGATCCGAGTCATTGTTGCCAATTTTCCATTGAAATCTGATAAACAATTTCGTTTGGATTTTTTGCTCGTTAGTTTGATTTCAAAGGCATACTAGCTCTTGTTAAGGTTTATCTCTGAAACCCATTTTATTTCAGCTTACTATGCTAGTTGATGATATGTGTTTTGATTGTTTGCGACTCTTCTATTATTTGTTAGCTAATTGAACATCTCAATTCTATGATAAATTTGGATGAATATTGGAGTCATTAAGCGGATAATTGAAATAAAAAGTGGATGTTGTGCCCTGTTGAAAGATTCAATGGGTCATTGGGCTAATCATAATTAAATGGGATTAGGCCATGAAGTTGAATAGAATAACGAGAATTTGGAACCTAGATATTATTGCTTTCATTTAATATTTTTATCACTTAGTTATATCGGTAGGAGCATGCTTAGGCCGACCACACGGGTTGGAAAATATTAGGTGCGATTAAATAAATTATCGTGACTATGGGTACGGTTCCCGTGGCGTAGTCACAAATACGTAACTCTAAAATTCGGGTGCACGCTGGTGTGACTCGACCCCTAATTTAAAATAATTAAAATAAACATGTTGTAGATCGTGGGTACGGTTCCCGTGACATGATTTGCGATGTGTACAAGAATAACAAGTGCGAGAAACCGCGACTTGTTTAAATAAACTCCATAATTGTTTAAAATAATTAAAAGCGGCTAAAAAGTAAAAAGGTTAAAAAGACACAATAGGATTTAAAACATGTAGTTAATCAGATAATTAGGCCAACTATTAATAGTTGAGAGACCGTGCTAAAACCACGGAACTTGGGAGTGTCTCACACCTTCTCTCGGGTTAACAGAATTTCTTACCCGGATTTCTAGTTTCGCAGACTTTAAACAGAGTCATTTTTTTCTCGATTTGGGATTCTAAAATGAACCAGTGACTTGGGACACCATAAATATTCCAAGTGACGAATCTGAATAAATAATTGATCCCATTTCGATTATTGTCACTTCAATTGAAAAAACTCCCTTATGCCCCCTTCCCGGGGGGTAGTAAAAAGGAGGTGTGACACCACGAACCCTTAGAGGTTATGATTCGGTGTGGGTAATTGTAGATCGATGACAAATTCCGCACACTTTTTACCAGTGAAGACTACATATGGTGGAGTGAGGTATGCACAGAAATGTATATCAGACTCATCTCAAGTGATTGAAGCACCGACTATACCTCTCGATGAGAAGTTGTCTTACGAGGAGGAGTTGATGGCTATTGTTGATAGACAAATAAGAAAACTACGGTCAAAAGAAATTGTATTTGTGAAAGTCTTATGGAGAAATCATACTGTTGAAGAAGCTGCATGGGAAATAGAAGATGCTATGCGAGTCAAGTATCCTCATTTATTTCAGTCTACAGGACGTACTTGAGTTAAATTCGGGGACCGAATTTCATAAGGTGGGGAGGATGTAATATCCCAATATTTTAAGTGGGGACATGTTGGACATTTAGAAAATAATTTAATTCCAAAAAAATAAACAAATGGAATTTAAGTCCAAAAATAATTTAAGTCCAAAAAAGAATTAACTAAATAAACAAAACAAAAAAAAGGAAAAAAAGTAAGAAATTGAAACAAAAAAGCCAAGCCCATTAAAATAGCCAAAGGATTAAAAGGGTTGGGAAAAGCTTTAAAGAAAGCTTTTGAAGAGATACGAAGCAACAACTTCAAAATGGAAAAAGGAAAAACAAACAAAACCAGAGAAGGAAAGACAGAAAGAAAGAAAAAAGAAGAAGAAGAAGAAGGCTTTGGGCAAAGGCCTTTAGAAGAACTGGGAGTTGAAATTGAAAGTATTAAAGTTATCCTTCGACTAAAGAGGTTAACCTTCTTCTTCTCATCTGTTGAATTATTTCACTACATCTATGCAATTTCATGTAGTACAAAAGAATTCAATATCAAATTTCTCTTATAAAAAAAATATACAATTACTATGGAGATAATAAGGCTATAAAGGTTTGGTTTAAGCACTAATAGGTCTAATTTTAGAGGAGCAAATTATAATAAATAGTTTGAAATTGATAGAATTATGGACTAGTTCTGTGATTAAATATAAATCCACAAACGAAGACTCAAACATGAATCCCGATGATTGGGTATTCGAAATTAGCGATGAATTAACCTAAACAAGAAAATTAACGTGAGATCGATATTATGTAATTATAGATTGATTGTAGAAATTTGTACGAATTGCTCGAGGTGAAGCATTTGGTATTTCGGCATGAGTGTTGTGAGTAGTAATCTTACCGCAATTTATGTTTTTATAACTTGCATGATTTACACATGATTTTTAACATAAATATGTTACCGATTATTGAGTTGCATATGAGACAAGTCTTTTACTCGATATGATACCGAAATAGTTATTTGATATAATTACCGTTATTTTAAATTTTCTTGTTGTCACTAGATATGTTTTACCGTTACTTGAAATTATTGTTATCGAAATGAAATTACATGATTTTATAAGAACCGAAATGCCCTATATTGTTTAAAATATTTTCCTATGAGTATATACGGATACAGAGACAAGTTTAAATGGGAGTAGACTTTGAAGGGTCCCGTAGCTAACAACGAGTTCGTTAGACCTGGTGTACCTTGTAATTATCGATTACTGTTACAGCCTCGCTAGTGGGAAGGTAGAACTAGCATACTGTTACCGATTTTCCTCGAGTAGGGACTACCATTATATTTGAATTCTTGCGAAGAAGTCCAAAGTTATACCGATTACATGATCCGTTCATTGAAACCTCCCAAAATATGAATATTGATATTGAACAGTGGTTACAGAGCTTATTACTAAATTATTAGTTGTATTATACTACAAGAAAAACATGATGAGACTGAAAATTATTTATTGTTTCTGAAAGGGCATTTTTATGTTATTTTATGTTTGATATACTAGCATGTTTTCTGACTTGTCCCCAATAAAAACGATTGTGGTTAAGTGTTATTACTCACTGAGCTAGCAACTCATTCCCCGCTAATTTTTTTTGACAGAGACAACAGTTGACGCGGGCGAGAATTTCGTTAATTAGAGCGCGCAGGTCGATAGTTCTTGGTGAGCTTCGCACTTGTTCGCGTGGGCGGAGATTTTAATTATTTTTATGGTCTTTCCTTTGAACTCTTAGAGTCGCTCCATGGTCATTCTTTTAGTGTCTTGAGTATTCTTTGTTATTATAGACTTATGTTGAGTATCACTCATTCTTATCAAAGTTGGAGATAAAGTAGTATTTCTAGTTGTTAGTGGGTGGACTATTAATGGTAGATATATATATTCAATGTCGTTTGAATTGCTATTAGGATGTTTGGTTTGTTGATTTGAGACAGGAAAATTTTTGGGATAGTACAAAAACAGAGGAAACTCTGTCCGATTTTCTGTAAAATACCGATGAGGCTTACTTGGTGATATTTGCTCCTAAGTGCCGGTCATGATCCTAAATTGGGTCGTGATATATTTACAACCATATTTCAAGAACTTATGCCACAAAAAAACTGATAAAAGTATAATACAAAAGATGAAACAAGTCTGCCAGTAAAAATGAGAGATAGAGAACATAAGGGGAAATAAATTGCATACACTGTCATTAAATACTTACGAGGAGAATGAACTTTGAATCTAGCAAGAATTCCTGGAAAGAAGTCAAAGCAAATATGAAGAGGAGTGAAAAAAGTGACACAGAAGACATATGTGATATAGCTCAATAACGCAAAACAGAGATGCAGAAAGTTAGACATCCCCTTGACTTTGCTCGCGAAGAATCATAGCAGGATGATAATTCGCCAAAAGGAGGGATGGATTTGGCCCAGGGTTATTTGCTACTGACGGTAGAAATCGATGATGATAGGGTCGAGGGGCCCAGCATGAAAGAGTAAGTCTAAACACCCAGAAACCCTTCCACGTACGTGGTGATATTTTCTTCGGGGGTTGGAATCACCACCTCTTTGTCTTCCCAGTTGCAGTCTTTCTTTATCTGCTCGGGGAAGGTTTCAGTTATCGATCATATGTACCTTGACATAGTCTTGCATCGACTAGGGACCGAAGAAGCTTTCTCGATCTTAAAATCAAAAGTCAAGATGCACCCTCCGAGAACACACTCCTCAGGGCGCGGTTCCACCAGTGTTTTATCACCGGCCGACTGCGATGAAGAAGCGTTTTCCTTTTGGGGAACTGTTTTGGAAGTTTTTTCCATTCTTATTTGAGTTTGAAGAAGAAAGAAGATGATAGAATTTGATGCTTAAGAAGAGGTTAACAACAAAGCCTGAAAATATATTGCAGAAGAGAGGAAATTAGAAGATGGGAAAGCTTTGAAGATTAAAGAAGGTTAAAGGTAAAGTTTGAAAGAGTGTAAGAAAATGCCTATTTATTGGATTCACGGCGACGGTTCAAATCCACTAGTGGCGACCACCAACTGACATACATTAATACCTTGGGAAACTGTACTGACGGGACGTTCGATCACTTCCGCCGCGTACATCACGAGGGTGACATCATGACAGGTCATGGTAAAAGTTGAAGGCTCAATTCGTTTCTCGTCGTTTCACTCCAAAAACTGAGAGGACTATCTGTATACGGTTGAAATCGGGTCCACCCCATTTGTTATTAGATCGAGACCAGGAAGTTACATTGAGGGTCGTCTCGTAACGGAACAGACTAAATCGCGAGGACAAGGTACCGAGTTCGGAATCGAGGCACCTGTCGAGATTGGGGCTAATAGCGATCGAAGCCAAATGAGACAGAGCTCGAGTAAGGTCGAAGATGGCACAATAATAGAAAGGCGCTAATTATGGGATTTCCTTCTGTAATTAGAGTTATACCATAAGTAAAATTCATCTACTATATAAAGAGGAGTTCTTAATCATTTGTAAGGCATCATTCACAGACATCAGAGCAATATAATTCTCTTTCTCGCTTACATTCTTGTTCATCAGCTTGTTATATTTTTAAACTGTTTTTGCACCAATCACTTCGAGGGTACTCTAAATCGAGGGTTGAGTTCCATTCAAACACTGGTTTGCTTTATTTTACTGTTGATTACTCTTATTGATCTTCATATTTATCCAGTTGGTGTTACGTGAAATCACGTATCCTTAAAATCACATTATAAGTTTAATTGTCATCAAATTTCAAGGATAAACAATTTAGGCACTCATATAGCAGTCGGACTATGAACCATTGTCACTCGTGAGGCTTCTCGATGTAATTGATCTGAAGGAGCTCGAGCCACTCCACTTCCCCCATCATGTAGCCCTGCAGATAATTCAAATACCAGAACATCCTTCCATCCTTCGTTCAATTGATCTACCGAGGCTCTCATGCAATTGAAAAATACATCATATCTAAAGAATTTTAACTTTCTGATTCACCTTATGCATGATGCCTCGTATCAAAAGCGAATCCTTCCGTTGGGTGGTAAAGTAGATTCAAAATCATTTGGAGATAAAAACGATAGGAATCTGACACTTGAGATAAAGAAGATAGAAACCTCCAACTTCAGCTTCGTCCTATAAAATTAAAATCTAAAATCAGAAGAGTCTTACAGCTTATGATATGCTACTAACAGTTTGTTCAACATTCTTTACATATGTAAGTGTTCTTTCCCGGAACTCATTATTATGAGTAGTCATCATAGCAAATTTCTTCTTCTGAAAGTGTAAAAATCAGAAGCAGGTCTATAAAAAAGGATCTCTTTGTCATAAACTTCAGAAATGGCCTTCAAAACTGATGGCAGTCAAGATGAATCCTTTCTTCATAATGTGAATATTCAAGTCCCAGAAAACATAGTCACGGAACTAAACGTGACGGCTATCTTTTCACCAAGCCAAGCGGCCGCTTCCTCGTTCTGTCGCTCAATGCACGATATCATATGCGCGGTGTTAGCAACAATGCCTTCTAGGAGAGCACTATCCATAGTTCGTTTAATTTGTTCAGAACTTCTAAAATCTGTGGATGTAGCTTATCAGCAACACGAAACTCGTGAACAATACCATTCACCTCTATCCAACTACATCCCATGTCCGATTGGGTCTTTCTCTGACCCATCGATTTCCTAACTTCGATAACTCTCTCCCAGTTGCCTATAGATGCATACAGGTTAGAGAGCAGTACCTCACTTCTACTGGGTCCATCAGCGTTAAGCTGCTTTATAAAATCTATGATGCTGTTACCGAGGAAAATGTTGTGATGAATTCTACAGGCACTGAGCAAAGCCCTCCATATGACTATATCAGGTTCTATCTGCATGCTCTTGACAACTTCAAGTGCCTTTTCCAAGTATCCAGCACGGCCAAGTAAATCAACATAACAGCCATAGTGTTCAATCTGAGGCTTGAGCCCCCATAAGGTCTCCATGTTATAGAAAATTGAAGAACCCTCTTCTACCAGACCTGAATGGCTACAGGCATTAAGCACGCCTATAACAGTCACTTCATTTGGATTAACATTTTCATCCAACATCCTGTTAAACACAGTTAAGGAATCCTCACCAAGCCCGTGATATGATAACCCCGATATCATACTTGTGAAATTGTGTACATCAGGTCTTGGAATTCTATTGAAAATCAATCTTGCACAGTCTATTCTCCCACATTTTGCATACATGTCAATAAGAGCAGTAAAAATATTTGAACTATATGGAATTTCATTCCTCAGAATATAAGCATGAATCCAATTTCCCTGTTCTAAGGCCCCAAGATTAGTACAAGCAGATAGAGCACAAACAAGTACAGCCTCATTAGGCCTTACCTTATCCTCACAGGCACAAAACATCTCATTTAAACAGACAAGTACCTCCATGTACCTCCCCTTTCCAGCAAAACCCGATATAATAACAGCCCAAGAAACATCATTTCGCAGTGGCATTTTATAAAAAATTTTACAAGCTTGATTCATCTCATCATTATTTGCATACCCACACACCAAACAAGTCCAAGAGAACACATCTCTTTCAGTCATTTTATCAAAAACTTTGTAGGCATTATCTGTAATCTTGAAAACCGCATACATATTAATCAATGAATTTCCTACATATAAGTTTGATTCCAGCCCATTTTTCACCACTAACCCGTGAACAATTTCTCCGTGTACAATTGATCTTTGGTGGGCACATGATGTGACAATGAAAGTGAAGGTATACTCGTCTGGATAAACCCGAATCAGGTGATCTAAATTCAAGAGTTGGCGAAAAAGACTGAAACTTTCTGAAGAATGTTGGAGTTTGGAGTAGGCTCTGATCATCAAATTCCATATTAGAATTGGGGGTGAAGGCAGAGGATAGTGAAGGAACAAAAATCTTGCTGCGTTAATCTGCTTAATATGGAGGTAACAGTGAATGAGAGAATTAACAAAAGAAGCAGTTGATGAGAGGGATTGGGTGAGTATTTGGGTATGTATTTGCTTTAGTTGAGATTTAGGTGGGCGTTGGTGTAGCAATTTAGCTAATTCTTTTCGAGTTATGTGAATATTCTGGCTGGGAATTTTGTGTTGGGAGACGGCGGGAAATGTGATTGTTGAAGAATAACAGATTCGACATTTGGGCTTAATATAAGTCAAGTGTTTAGCTTTACGCCACGAAAACAAGCGCATTTGAAGTTTCACAAAGAATATGAAACTGGAAATCAATTAGGCGTCTCAGCTCTAGTCATACTAATATTCAGTGCTTTGCACTAATTTCTGTCTTTGTGGGGGGGTTGAAAGCTCGAGCAGAACAGTGGTAAAGAAACTAGAATGCAAACCTGGTGAACTCAATACGACTGGTTTTTAGAAGTTTACTTGACAAATCACAAGGACTTGAAACTGACTGAACCCAACTTAGGTTTCAGCATCGTGCGTAATCACAATTGATGTAGTAAGAATTTTAAGATGACTGTGTTATTATCTAGGAGAATATCGATCAAGTGAGCATTTGATTTGACTACAAGTAGCACATAGCTTCGTATACCTCTGTTTCAATTTAGATAACACATTTTCTTTATCAGTCTGTCTAAAAAAGAATAACACATTTCTGTTATCGTCTCTGTGTTAAAACTCAGAAAATCGNCTCACAAGTTGTCAAGGTAATGGATTAAATCCTTCCAGGATGAAACGGAATAACCTTCCTGCAACAGTGGCGATACCAACTGCAGGATACCAACAAACTCAAAGAACGGAGCAAGATCACACTTACGAATTTGAGAGAGAGAGAGACTGCGACGACGAGCGAGCGAGCGACGACGACGACGGCGCGAGGATACATCCTCTTCAACTCCTTTTAAGAGCTCTA
>MDKI01213426.1:0-25785 GCA_005239505.1 Nicotiana paniculata | reverse complement strand
TTTGGGTAAAGAGTTCATTATTCCTTTAAAAATAATATTTTAGGTAGAATATTTGAGCACTTTTGCCACTTTTAGGTTTAGGATCTTTTCCTTTTTTTCTAAAAAAAAAAACTTAGAGCACATTCACCTCTTCTTAAATTTAGGATTATGTGTTTATCAAGAATTCAACTTCTCCTCCAAAGCATTAGGTCCTTCCACAAAATATCATTTGAATTATTTATTCTTTAAATATAATTTTTATATTGGACAAAATTGTAGTTTAGTTGT
Organism: Nicotiana paniculata; assembly: GCA_005239505.1. Taxonomy (NCBI): domain Eukaryota; kingdom Viridiplantae; phylum Streptophyta; class Magnoliopsida; order Solanales; family Solanaceae; genus Nicotiana; species Nicotiana paniculata. The sequence goes on along the minus strand of MDKI01213426.1, from coordinate 25,518 downwards.
TTTCTAATATTTGAGAATTTAATATCAAATACAAAATTTTATCATTAAATCTTTTCAAATTCAAAAAGTACGAACACACACACAAAAGAAAAGGAAAAACCAAAGTTGACACCTAAATGGGAGAAATCAAAGTAGGAAACTAAATATGGTGCACCTAAAACTCTAATTATTTTTAGGATTATTCCTTTCGAGTTTATTCGATTTAATTATTTGTATACTACTAAACTACTTATATACATCTAAACATTATAATTCTGAAGCAATCTCGCTATATTTTTTCTGCAAAAGAAAAGAAGTATTTATTGTTAGGTCTAGAAAGCAGTTTGTGAGATATTAGATTAGAAATAATGATACTAAAGATATATTTGTAGGAAAGAAGCTTAAAGTTGTCATTTCATGTGGTCATAGTTGTGATGTTCTTCATGAAAAAGAAGTATTCTTAGAAGTTAGAGCTTGCATACTCGCGACATTTATGCTTGAATTTTCAAGTTATTTCCTCAAATAAGTATAAAGGTCATAGAAGGACTAGAATATTATTGCGAGCAATTAATATAATTAGGCTGCCGAGATATTTTAGATTAGAGTCTTCCTTCGTTGAGTTAGCTAAACAAGATCAATATTCTTTAATATTTTCAAGCATCTAAACCTTTTTTTAATATTTTAATTTAGAACATAACTTTTAATATAATATTAATATAATTTTTAAATATATTTTTATTTATTAAGGTACACGCACATGACACATACTAAAAGATTAGTATATATATATATATATATATATAATTACACGTGCAAATTCAAGTTAATCAGAGTCTACTGAACAGCAGGTTAAAAACTAAAAAAAAAAATCCTTAAAATATTTTCATGATTATTGAGAAATTATATTCCACAAGCAGTATTTAAATGATGATGTGGGCTGCAAAATTAACAGAAAGAGAACAAGAATACAGAAATGAAAACGATAAAGTACACTAGAATTCAACTTCAGTACCATTACTTTAAGATAACAAATTCAGTCACCAATCACAAAGTATTGGAAACAAACAGAAGCATTTTTCGTCATTATCATTAACCATCTCCTATCCCTATCCATTCCTGGCCTCAATCTCTACCATTCTAAAAAAACTGACAATAATAGATTCTCAAGCCCTAAAGCACGGAACATAAAGATGGTGATGATGGTGGTGTTTATCAATCTGGCCCTGAACGCAGCGAAAGTGTTCGACATGGCAAGGAATAGTAATATTTCCCTTGTGATCAAAACCATAAACTTCCTCTGCCTCTTTGAGTAACTGAATAAAAAGCGGATGATTGAAGTAGGAAACAGGGACTACAAATCTTTGTTGCTCTTCTTCTGCTTGCCCTACTTTTATAGCCAGATACCCTTTGGGCAGCACATCTTTTTTCCCCTGTTTCTTCCCTTGATGATGATGATGGTGGTGGTGAATAAGGAAGTGAGAAAAGTGAAGATGTTTGTTCAGAAGACTCAGACTCCTCTCTCCACCACCCATTTATATTAGCTTAAATAATCCTGCAAATTAAACAAATAGTACAAGAAATTAAGAAATAACAGAGGCTTTTAACTATTTAATGGAAGGAGGGTTAGAGAAAAAGGGAAGAATTAGGCCAAGGATTAGAAAGGATGGCCTGTTTGAATAACGGGGAGACCTTGGGAGGTTAGTCATGGCTGAATTTGAAACATATAGGAAGATGGAGAAGAAGAGAAGAATAATGTGGAATAAAAAGGTTTTGATAGAGATTCCTAGACCTAATGCAAAACTCATATACGGGCCCATCTCTTGAGGTGTATGTGTTTGATTTGGTATAAAGCTTTAATAAAAGAAGGAAAAGAATTTAAAACTAAACGAAAATATAAATTCTTAAGTAATATTACGTAATATTTGCGTGCTCTTGGAATCATAACTGGATCATTACACAAATAGCCATTCATATTCATTATTTTTCTAGCAATATATATAAGTTATACATTAATTATATACATATAATACATAAATTATGTATATATTATATTTTCACCGACTATTTTTAGTTTAAGTAGTTGGGTGGGCTGCTATTTGAATTAAATTTTCTTATTTGTCTTAAACATTAAGGATAGATTTTGATAGCTAGTTTAGAAAAAAAAAATTAAAAATAATATTTTTCATGAAATACGATTAATTTTTGAAAATAAATTTGGATTTGTTTATTCAAGTTCCCAAAAATTACCCTAAATCAATTTTTGGGTGAAAATTTTCTTCATTAACAAATTTTTAACTTTTTTATCCAAATAAAATGCATCTCCGAACACAACTTCAATTTTCAAAAATTATTTATTTTCAAAAATTCATTTTTTAAATTTCAGTCAAATCTATGTCCGAATACTAGCTAAATATGGAGCTCTCTTTTCATTTTAGTTTTATTTAACCTTATTCTATACATAAAAAGACTTTTAACTTTTAAGTTTTAATTTTTAATTTTCTAACTCTTAATGCTATATTTTCACAGCCGCATAGCATCACTATCACATATGTAGAATTCTACATTTTAATAGTCTATCTTTTTTCTTCTTAAAACTCTACATCGAATCAAGCATCAATACATAAGTCGAAAAGAGAGTATATAAACTATAACTGAATATTCCCTAGATATTGATATTCTTCATTTGTTCCGTTAGAGCTACAATGCCGTCTGAGACACGTGGAAGGACAACTTACTAGTGAAGTCAAAAGTCCTAAGAAAGATGGATACGTGGCAGAAGGTGAGACACGTGGGGAAACAAAAGTCTTCCCCCTCTCCTGAGATGAGATACTACCTATAATTTAGGTATCAAATTTCCACCATATATTGAGAATCTTATCAATTCTCTGCAATTTTATTGCTACCAATCAGAGGATTACACTTCCTAAATTGGAGCCCATGAACTGACCACGAATATTTGAATAGAAAATCTTGGTAATGAATGGTTATCACAATATATGAAGCAAGAAATTAAATAAGATCCCATTGTGTATATAAATCGGAGCTTATTTGGAAAAATCGCTTTTCTAATTAGGGATGCAATTCAGACTCATATTACCGGATGATACGCTGTATAGAGTGTTTATTACTATATTTAGGGCCTGATTAATTGAATTTTAAAAAATTCCTTATTGTAAAATGACTTTTTTTCCTATGAAGTTTCAAAAGAAATGCTACTTCTCGAGTGTGTTTAACCAAATTATTTGAAAATGTCTATTTCAGTATCATGGGAACAGTTCATATTTGGTCGATCTCTTTGCAAAGTGATTAATTTTGTGTGTCACGTTAAGAAAAAGAACATGTAAAAATGCACTTTACAATTAGTATCATTTAAATTAATAAATAACTTTTAATATTTATTGTGAGAGATTTTAGTTAGGCAGAATACATCGGCAGACCCTTTAACTTGTCGTCACTTTTCACTTTGACACTTTTTCTTGACTATGTTCCACCTGAACCCCATAACAAGGTTACTACTGTGCCACTTCGACACAAAAATCACACGGGCCACTATAAGTCAAGCGCGTGTATATAAGCGCCTGCTAACGTGTAATAGCCGGCGAATAACAACACTTCCATATGGATTTATTATCCACGTAAGATCCATGTGTACCGGGTAAATCCAACTCAAATAGATCGCGTTAAAAATTAAAAGACCCAACCCATTTACTCTTTAATCGTTACATCTGACAGTAAAATCTCATTTACCGTCTCCACCGTCCCCCTCTATCATCTTCTCCTTCCAAAATTGATTGCTCCATCGACAAGAAGGTCAAAGAAGAGATCAAATTACTCTGTTACTGGTATGTTCGAGTTAATCTTTTATGGAGATTTTAGTTATTTATTAGGGTTTTTTGTTAGTAATAGTGTTTTTGGGAATTGTAGATACAAAAATAGGTTTTTCATTTCTCTTTGTCGAATCTTGCTGACTGTGCTCACGTGTTGCTTTTTTTTGTTCACTTTAGGTTAAAATCATGTCAGTGGACGAATACATTCTTTTGCGCTTTCACAATGGTGGAATCTTTACAGAATCTCCAGGTGCGAAATATGTCACTAATATAGAGGTAAATGAGTTTTCTATTGACAAAGACCATTTCTCCTTATTTGAACTTCAATATTACACAAGGGCGTTGGGTTATGCAACTGTTGGGGGGTTTTATGTCTTTAACCCTAAGTCCAAAGAATTTGTCTTGATTGAAAATGATGAACAACTATATAATATTGCTTGTTACTGTAAGGAGGGTATTTTAGACCTATACGTTTCATATGTTGTTGAGATAATTCCTGATGGTGTGGTCCCAATTGGGTATTTATGTGGGCCAGAGGCTGTTCAAGAAAGTAACAACATAATTAATAATCCAACTAGGGAAACAACAAAAGATGGTGAAATCAGTATAAATGGACCAAAACCAAGTGAACAGCCTCCACATGATACTGTAATTGGTGGGGAAGGGGCTGCTGCTAGTGGTGTTAATTTAGAAGAGGAAGTTGCTAGTGTAGAGAACCTAAATGATGGAGAAGGGGATAATGAAGAAGAGGTAGCTAGTAGTGAGTCAGATCTTGGAGAACTTCCTGATGAGGATGGTGGTGAAGTTGATGAAGAGGCTAGGACCTTTAGAAATGAGAGGAGAACTAAAAAGAATGCTACCAGAAGGAAGAAACAACCTGAAACTGCTAGTGTGCCTGTAGGAGAAGCTGGAATTGATAGAGGTTTTGAAGATATAGGAATTAACAAAAAAGGGAAATATGTTGGCAGATTAGGAGGTGATGAGGAGTTCATTGACAGTTTCGATTGTGGCAGTGATGATACTGATGAAGAGGTAGAGGTGGATTTTCATCCTGGTGTTGACCTTCCAAGTAGAATAAAGAGCACAAAGGTTAGATATGACACTGACTGTGAAGTGGCAATTTTTGAGTTGGGAATGATATTTAAGAATGTTGGAGAATTTAGAAGAGCAGTGGCTGATTATGCAATAGAGTATAAAGTTCAGTTAAAGCTTAAACCAAATGAAAAGGGTAGGGTAAGGGTGAAGTGTAAATCAAAAAAATGCAAGTGGGAGTTGTATGCTTCAGTTGATATAGATTCTTGTGACTTCATGATAAAAAAGTACTATCCTATTCATAAATGTCAACCACTAAACACCAACAAGATGTGTAATTCAAAATACATTGCCAACAAATTCAAGAAAAAACTTATTGATGCTCTTTATATGAGAATCTGGGAAATTCAAGAACTAATTAGAGAGAGGTTGGGATTGTATATTGGCAAAACTATAGCTTATAGAGCCAAACAGATTGTTTTGAGAAAGTTTATGGGGGACTGGAAGATGGCGTTTTCCAGATTGTGTAACTATGCTGACAGTATTAAGGAAACCAATCCTGGAAGCTCCTGTTTTGTGAAAATTGACAGAGAGTCTAAGCCTGAAAGAACCTATTCAGTACTTCTATGTATGTTTTGATGCACTCAAGAAAGGTTGGTTAGAAGGATGTAGGAACATCATTGGTTTGGATGGTTGTTTCTTAAAGGGAAGCTGCAAGGGTGAATTACTAGTGGTTGTGGGAAGAAATGGAAACCAACAAATGTTTCCTATTGCTTGAGTTGTTGTACACCATGAAACTAAACATGCATGGAGTTGGTTCCTCAGTCACTTGAAAGAAGATTTGCAACTTGGTGAAGGACATGGCTTAACAGTAATGTCGGATATGCAAAAAGTAAACTGTTTTGTATATACTGTTTTGCAGGATCTTTTGATATCAGTTAAGGAGTTATTACCTATGGAAGAACAAAGAATGTGTGCAAGGCACATATGGTCTAACTGGTCTAAGAAATGGAAGGGAGAAGAAAGGAGGAAACAATTCTGGAGGGTTGCAAAGGCCAAGTATCTGTTCAAGTACAACAATAAAGTTGCAAAAATGAGGAAACTTGGCTCTACTATCTGTGAAGATATGATGAAGTACTCAAGAGAGTCATGGTGCAGGGCATTCTTCCAAGAACATTCTAGGTGTGACATAGTAGATAATAACATGTGTGAGATATTTAACTCATGGATATTGGTTGCTAGGCACAAAAGTATTGTTACCATGTTAGAGGAGATTAGGCATAATACCATGTCTAGACAGGTTGATATGATAAAATTTGCTGAAACTTGGATTTCAGATATATATCACCTATGGCTAGGCTAACCTTAGAAAAAAATAAGGATTTGGCTAGAGAGTGTCAAGTTATATGGAATGGGCAGGATGGGTTTGAAGTCAAAAAAGGAGATTTGAGGTTTATAGTTGATATTAGGATGAAGACTTGTAGTTGTAGACTTTGGAGGTTGAGAGAAATCCCATGTGAACATGTTGTGTGTGCATACTATCACATACAAGATGATCCAGATCAATATGTGGAGCATTGGTACACAAAGGAAACATTTCTGAAGGCTTATGAACATTTTATTCAACCAATTCTTAACCTGAATATGTGGCCTGAGAGTAATAATCCTACCATTGAACCACCAGACCCAAAGCCAATACTAGGTAGACCCCAAAAGAACAGAAGGAAGGACAAGAATTAACCTAAGAAGAAATGGGAAAATCTATCCAAAAAAGGAGTCAAGATGATATGTTCACATTGTCATCAAGTAGGCCACAACAAAAAAGAATGTAGAGTAAAGGTATGATATGTTTTTATCTATATTTATATTAATCATCTAAGCTTAAATTAACTGTATGTATCTATTCATTTTAGAGTGCACCTGGAGGTCTTCAAGTAGACAAGAAGCACAAGGAACTCAATCAAGTCAACCAACTCAAAGGAGTTAAGTCTGTGATGACACAACAACAACTGTTCCCAAGAAAAGAGCAAAGGCACCAAGTGCAGCTATTAGACCTACAAAAGGTGCATTTCCAGATGCACTCCCTCAAACTGCTCCCAGGGGAAGAGTGTGATGACCCAAAAGGTCATCCCGTATATTTTTAGTTAATTCTGTATTCCTAGGTCGTGAAAACCTCCTTCTATCTCACCTCGATTTGCGAACACAGCCCGGGCGTGTAGCCAGGAAGCCTTTATGTGAAAAACCTGATAAACATGATAATTTTGTATTAGAAATTTGAATAAAGTTGACTTCGATCAAATTTTTTGGTAAATGGATCCGGACCCGTGATTTGACGATCCCGGAGGGTCCGTAGGAAATATGGGACCTGGGCGTATGCTCGGAATCGAATTCCGAGGTCCCAAGTCCGAGAAATAAATTTTTAAAAGAAATTATTTTCTAAAAAATATAAGAGATTTTGAAAATGAAATTCTATGTGAAACCTGTGGTATCGGGCCCGTATCTTGGTAAAGGAGCCCGGTACAGGTTTGATATAATATTTCTGTCATATCTGTAAAGTTTGGCAAGAAACGGACTTCATTAGATGTGATTCAGACCTTAATTGCAAAATTTGATGTTTAAAGAAGTTTTGAGGAATTTCATTGATTTTTGGTTTAATTCATCGTTTTAGTGTTGTTGTATGTGGTTTGAAACCTCGAGCAAGTCCGTGTTAGGTTATATGACTTGTTTGTGTGATTAGACGGGGTCCCGGGAGCCTCGGGTGTGTTTTGGATGGGCTACGGGTCATTTTCTTCCAACTTTGAACTGCTGTCTTCTGGTGTCTGAAGTCCTTCATCGCAATCGCAGTGCTTCCTTCGCGATCGCAATGTGTCATTGCTGGTCGCCCAAAATTTCCTCTTCGCGATCGCGTAGCTCCACCTTTTTCCCTTATGTGTTCGGTGAGCATCTTCCCGATCGCGTAGTACAATCCAGGCAGCCCTTCTTTTTCATCTTCGCGTTCGCATAACTGCATTCGCGATCGCAGAAGATAACCTACTCCTTATACGCGATCGCATAAGTTATTCCGCGATCGCGTAGAGCATTTTAATCCAGTAACCATTTCCGTCTACGCGATCGCATCTCGTTTTTCGCGATCGCGATGAACAAAGCACCTGGGCAGAATATAAGTTCTCAAAATCGGGGTTTCACCATTTATAACATATTTTGACTTCTAAAGCTCGGTTTTTGGCAATTTTTGAAGGGTTTTTCACACAAACTGAATGGGTAAGTGTTCTTCCACTAGAATTAATTATATTTCACGAATTAGTTCTTGTTTTTATCATTTAATTTGTGTTTTGGGTTGAGGGAATTGTGGGTTTTGAAAGAAAACTTCTAAGATGTAAATTCATGGTTTGAAAGATCAAATATCGGAATTGGATAAATTTAGTATGGGTGAACTCGTATCGGAATGGTAATCGGAACTTGTAAAATTTGTCAGGTTCCGAGGTGCGGTCCCGGGGGTCGACTTTTGGGTCGATTTTTATAATTTTGTAAAGATTGAGACTTTATTATTCGGAATAGTTCCTTATACGTTTTGTGTGTATTTTGAAGTTGTTTTAATTAATTGTGATCCGTCCGGAGGTCTTTCCACCCGAGAAGTCTATTTTTGAGTACCGGGTTGTCGTCTTTGAGGTAAGTATCTTGCCTAACCTTGTGTGGGGGAACTACCCCTTAGGATTAAGTCTTCCTTGTTGATTGTAGTCCGAGTATGCGAGGTGACGAGTGTGTACTCGGACTTATTTGCAATTAGATTGGACTTTTAGGATTCGTAGGTTCTTATATTACCTGTGTATGATTTGTAATTGTTACATTTGAATCCTTGGTTGTTAATTTCATCCCTTCCTGTTTAAATTAGAACTACTTGTTTTTGGATTCCTTCGTTGGCTATTTGACTTTACTTGACTAAAATCAATATTCTACTTCTCTTATCATCATGCTATATTTTCTTCCTAGCTTGCCTAATTGACTATAATTAGTGTCATCTAGCCTTATAGTTGACTAGCCGTAGTTGGAACATCTATTCGTTGGATTCAAGCATGCCTGTGAGTTTTACATTTTGATTTATATGACTATTCCCTTAAGTTCTACTTAGGTCTAATTGTTAGACATTTATGTTATTAGTATTTCCTTGATGTTGCCTATTACTGGGCCTTTGTTGAAGTTGAGTTGATTCCGTGAAGTTAACTGTTTAGGTGAGATTGGTTATAGTTGTTTCCCTTGCCGGGAAATTATGGTTTTTCTTATTATTCCGTTGTTGATGATGTTGTTTGACTTGTTGACTCCCTTGCCGGGATGTTATGGTTTCTATTACCATTTATGCTGTTAATGATATTGTTTTCATTGTCGATTCCCTTGCCGGGATGTTGTGATTTATGGTTCTTATTGTTGATTTCCCTTGTTAAATTATTTTTATGTTATCTAGCACGAGGGGACATTCTGTGCCATGTTATGTTATGTTAGCACGAGGGGACATTCCGTGCCATGTTACATCATGTTAGCACGAGGGGACATTCCGTGCCATGTTATGTTATGTTAGCACGAGGGGACATTCCGTGACATGTTATGTTATGTTAGCACGAGGGGACATTCCGTGCCATGTTATGTTATGTTAGCACGAGGGGACATTCCGTGCCATGTTATGTTATGTTAGCATGAGAGGACATTTCGTGCCATGTTATGTGATGTTAGCATGAGGGAACATTCCGTGCCATGTTTATGTTATTTAGCACGAGGGGACATTCCATGTCGTGTTTATGTTATTTAGCACGAGGGGACATTCTGTGCCGTGTTTATGTTATTTTAGCACGAGGGGACATTCTGTGCCGTATTTATGCATTATTATTTCCGTTGTTCCTGTTTGCTAATTACTACATTTAATGGCAAGATTTGATATTCCTCTTGTACTGCATGGCAATTTCTGAGTTACAGACTGAGTTCCGGTGGATAAATCTTGAGGATATTTTGATCAAGGGATTTTATTGAAAAGTATTATTGAAAAAGCAATGGTTTTGATATGATTATATTTGATTGACTTTTACATCAAAGGTATATTTGAAAAGCACTAGTCTTGCCTAAAATGATAATTGGAATTCATTTATTAGGAAAGCATCTTTGGGAGGTTTCGTATTTTGAAACAAACTATGTTTTATGTAATTATTTCTATTAAATATACTTATATCTACTTTTGGAGAAAGTATGTTGGAAACTCTTCCATACTAAAACGATTTTGTTTGCAAAAGGTTTCCATACGAACTGTTGTTTAAAGATTTCTACCAGTTATGGATTTTAATTGCTAAGGCCCGATTTCTACTGTTGTTTTGGAGATGTTTTGAGGGAAGTTTCACCTCAGTTCCTTCGGGATGCATGGCGCACGGAGTTTGAGCAGTTTCGTCAGGGCTCTATATCAGTATTGGAGTACGCCGTTTGATTCGGTGAATTGGTCAGATATACACCTCGCTTGGTTGCTTCAGTTAGGAGATGAATCCGTAGAGTCATTGAGAGATTCAGACATGATATTCAGTTCAGCGGGACTCGAGAGTTAGAGTAGGATGCCTCGTTTCAGCAGATGGTGAGGATTGCTCGCTGGTTAGAGAGCACGTGGGACCGGGAGTGAGAGGACAAACGAGATCAGGGAGAGAGTTCGGGGAGGCAATGAGGCCTCGTAGATTGGAGGAATCTACTGGTCCGTATTATGGAGTCAAGGTATGACACGGTAGAGGTTTTGTGGGTCAACCAGTTCAGTTTGCATTACCAGCTTCGCATGGGATTTCAGGTACTCATGGGTCTCAGAGGATTCATATTGTGTGTTTTTTCACACCCATGTCGGCAGAGAGATTGTTTTCGGTGTGGAGATGTTAGGGTGAGATATTGTTCCAGGATTTAGGTAGGTGTGTGGTAGTAGGGTATTCAGGTGAGTAGAGGGCGCCTACGAGGGGGAGACCTAATCCATTGTTGTGTTTCATATAGAAAAATAGAGGCCGGTGTGCCAGATATCATCACCCAGGTATGTTTTGATGTGTTACCGGGGGGGGCACCGATTGTATTTCATTATAGCTCTGCTGGTCGAGACGAGTTCCCTTATTTGTTGTTTCATTTATGAGTGAGTTCCATGTTTGCACTCCTTTTGTGTTTGCTCCTGTTGGGAGATTCTGAAAAGTAGCCCGTGTCTATCGTTATTTTATTCATTCTTGATAGTAGTGAAACTGGCAGTGAGTCCTTGTTGTTCTTCGTGGTAAGCTTTATGTGATTTTCCTAAATATTTTGTTTACGAGTTGTGATTTGATACTCCATCGAGATGTGAGCTCAATTAGCGTTATGATTTTATCAGCTGAGATGAATCAGTGGAGGAATTTCAATTGGTATGATACGTTTTCGGTATGTGATTCAGAGTTGAGGGTGAGGTCCTCGTGATATTTGTGATTCGATATATTTAGACCGGGCTGAGTACCGCGGTGGAAATTTTTATCAGGAAGGAATTCTTGTGGTTTGTTCATATGCTTTGCTTCTTCCTTGTTATATTGCTTTTGGCAAGTCATTATTGATAGAGAGTTGTGCTTATGTGCTTTTTTTAGATAGATCCTTTATATGCTCCTATTTTCATATTCAGTCATTTTGTTATGTGTTTCCTTAGTTTAGTTTGTGAGATGTGTGCCTGGTGGTGTTAGTTGTGGTTTGGTGATTCGGGTGTTTAACAATGAAGTTTTCGTATGCATTGCATTATTATCAGTGTTATGGGGTTTGGAAACAGAGTTCTTTCAGATGTGGGGCTAATTGCCAATGTCGAGTTGATTTCGGGCAGCTATTATGATCAAAAGTGTTATATGAGTCTATGTGTGATGTACTATGTTGTATGGTCATGCCTTGTGGGTGTAGTCATGAGTTGATGTAGCTGATTGAGGCTAATGCCAGATATGGATTTAGAATCGGGTCTTTTGTAAATGAGTAGAGGATGAGAAGTAGAGGTATGAGGCTTATAGGTGGTGATGTGAAGACTATATTACGGTTGTGATTGTTTCATTGGGCTTGTGTGGGTAGGGGTGATGTGGGATCACCCGCGGCTATGTGTTGGAAGTATACCATGAGTGATTGGATGAGTTCAAGGTGAATCTTGGCACGTTCGAGGACGAATGTTGGTTTAAGAGGAGGAGATTGTGATGACACAAAAGGTCATCCCGTATACTTCTAGCTAATTCTGTATTCCGAGGTCGTGAAAAACTCCTTCTATATCATCTCGATTTACGTGTGCATCCCGGGCGTGTAGCCGGGAAGCCTTTATGTGAAAAAACTGATAAAAATGATAATTTTGTATTAGAAATTTGAATAAAGTTGAATTCGGTCAACGTTATTGGTAAACGGACTCAGACCCGTGATTTTACGGTCCCGGAGGGTATGTAGGAAAATATGGGACCTGGGCGTATGCCCGGAATCGAATTCAGAGGTAACAAGTCTGAGAAATGAATTTTTAAAAGAAATTATTTTCTGAAAAATATAAGAGATTTTGAAAATGAAATTCTATGTGAAACCTGTGGTATCGGGCCCGTATCTTGGTTCTGGAGCCTCGTACAGGTTCGATATAATATTTGTGTCATATCTGTAAAGTTTGGAAAGAAACGGACTTCATTAGATGTTATTCGGACCTTAATTGCAAAATTTGATGTTTAAAGAAGTTTTGAGGAATTTCATCAATTTTTGGTTTAATTCATCGTTTAATGTTGTCGTATGTGGTTTGAAATATCGAGCAAGTCTGTGTTAGGATATATGACTCTTTTGTGTGATTAGACGGGGTCCCGGGGACCTCGGGTGTGTTTCGGATGGGCTACGAGTCATTTTCTTCCAACTTTGAACTATTGTCTTCTGGTGTCTGAAGTCCTTCATCGCAATCGCAGTGCTTCCTTCGCGATCGCGATGTGTCTTTGCTGGTCGCCCAAAATTTCCTCTTCGCGATCGGGTAGCTCGACCTTTTTCCCTTCCGCGTTCGCGTGAGCATCTTCGCGATCGCGTAGTACAATCCAGGCAGCCCTCCTTTTTCCTCTTAGCGTTCGCATAACTGCATTTGCGATCGCAGAAGATAACCTACTCCTTATACGCGATCACATAAGTTATTCCGCGATCACGTAGAGTATTTTAAGCCAGTAACCATTTCCTTCTACGTGATCGCGTCTCGTTTTCTTGGATCACGATGAACAAAGCACCTGGGCAGAATATAAGTTATCAAAATCGGGGTTTCACCATTTATAACATATTTTTACTTCTAGAGCTCGGTTCTTGGCGATTTTTGAAGGGTTTTTCACAGAAACCGAATGGGTAAGTGTTCTTCCACTAGAATTAATTATATTTCACGAATTAGTTCTTGTTTTTATCATTTAATTTGTGTTTTGGGTTGAGGGAATTGTGAGTTTTGAAAGAAAACTTCTAAGATGTAAATTCATGATTTGCAAGACCAAAAGTTATCGGAATTGGATATATTTATTATGGGTGAACTCGTATCGGAATGGGTAATCAGAATTTGTAAAATTTGTCAGGTTCCGAGGTACGGGCCTGGGGGTTGACTTTTGGGTCGATTTTTATAATTTTGTAAGATTGAGACTTTATTATTCGGAATTGTTCCTTATACGTTTTATGTGTATTTTGAAGTTTTTTTAGTTGATTGTGAGCCGTCCGGAGGTCTTTCAGCCCGAGAAGTCTATTTCTGAGTATCGGGTTGTCGTCTTTGAGGTAAGTATCTTGCCTAACCTTGTGTGCGGGAACTACCCCTTAGGATTGATTCTTCCTTGTTGATTGTAGTCCGAGTATGCGAGGTGACGAGTGTGTACTCGTACTTATTTGCAATTAGATTGGACTTTTAGGATTCGTAGGTTCTTATATTACCTGTGTATGATTTGTAATTGTTACATTTGAATCCTTGGTTGTTAATTTCATCCCTTCTTGTTTAAATTAGAATTACTTGTTTTTGGATTCCTTCGTTGGCTATTTGACTTTACTTGACTTAACTGAATATTCTACCTCCCTTATCATCATGTTATATTCTCTTCCTAGCTTGCCTAGTTGACTATAATTAGTGTCATCTAGCCTTGTAGTTGACTAGTTTTAGTTGGAACATCTATTCGTTGGAGTCAAGCATGCCCGTGAGTCTTACATTGTGATTTATATGACTATCCCTTAAGTTCTAGTTAGCTCTAATTGTTAGACATTTATGTTATTGGTATTTCCTTGATGTTGCCTATTACTAGGCCTTTGTTGAAGTTGAGTTTATTTCATGAAGCTAACTGTTTAGGTGAGATTGGTTATAGTTGTTTCCCTTGTCGGGATTGTGTGGTTTCTCTTATTATTCCGTTGTTGATGATGTTGTTTGCCTTGTTGACTCCCTTGCCGAGATGTTATGGTTTCTATTACCGTTTATGTTGTTAATGATATTGTTTTCATTGTCGACTCCCTTGAAGGGATGTTGTGATTTATGGTTCTTATTGTTGGTTTCCCTTGTTAAATTGTTGTTTATGTTATTTAGCATGAGGGGACATTCCGTTCCATGTTATGTTATGTTAGCACGAGGGGAGATTCCGTGCCATGTTATATTATGTTAGCACGAGTGGACATTCCGTGCCATGTTATGTTATGTTAGCACGAGGGGACATTCCGTGCCATATTATGTTATGTTAGCACGAGGAGACATTCTGTGCCATGTTATGTTATGTTAGCACGAGGGGACATTCCGTGCCATATTATGTTATGTTAGCACGAGGAGACATTCTGTGCCATGTTATGTTATGTTAGCACGAGGGGACATTCAGTGCCATGTTATGTTATGTTAGCACGAGGGGACATTCTGTGCCATGTTATATTATGTTAGCACGAGTGGACATTCCGTGCCATGTTATGTTATGTTAGCACGAGGGGACATTCTGTGCCATGTTATATTATGTTAGCACGAGGGTACATTCCATTCCATGTTATGTGATGTTAGCACGAGGGGACATTCCGTCATATTTATCTTATTTAGCACGAGGGGACATTCCGTGTCGTGTTTATGTTATTTAGCACGAGGGGACATTTTGTGTCGTGTTTATGTTATTTTAGCACGAGGGGACATTCCGTGCCGTATTTATGCATTATGTTTTCCGTTGTTCCTTTTTGCTATTTACTATATTTAATGGAAAGATTTGATATTCCTCCTATACTGCATAGCAATTTCTGAGTTACAGACTGAGTTCTGGTGGATAATCTTGAGGAGATTTTGATCAAGGGATTTTATTGAAAAGTATTATTGAAATGATTATATTTGAATGACTTTTACATCGAAGGTATATTTGAAAAGCACTTGTCTTGCCTAAAATGATTTGGAAGTCATTTATGGGAAAACATCTTTGGGAGGTTTCGTATTTCTAAAGAAACTATGTTTTACGTAATTTTCTCTATTAAATATACTTATATCTACTTTTGGAGAAAGTATGTTTTCAAAAGAAACTCTTCCATACTAAAACGATTTTATTTGTAAAAGTTTTTCATACGAACTGTTGTATAAAGATTTCTAACAGTTATGAATTTTAATAGCTAAGGCCCCATGTGAACAAACCAACGTGGAGTTGAGTTATTGGTGTTCTCTATTGTATTGTGTTTCCTTTCGATTCGGCTTGTTGTTGTCCATATTTTTGTGTATTTTTGTGTTGTTTCATGATTAATTTCTATAATTTCCTTCCGCTTTATATTGTCATTGTTGTGAATTATTCCGTGAAGCCTTAGATAGATGTAACGCTCGGTCATTTCTATATTCATGTTATTTATTTTGTAGACTAGTGGTGTCTTGACTAGTCCTCGTCACTACTCCGCCGAGGTTAGTCTTGATACTTACTGGGCACCGCTGTGGTGTGCTCATACTGCACTTCTGCACATTTTTGTGTGCAGATCCAGGTATATAGTGTAGTAGATGTGTGGATGATTGCCGAGGAGACTCAAGGTAACCTGCTGATGCGTTCGCAGGCTTCGGAGTCACCTTCTTTGTATTTATTATTCATACACTGTTGTATTTATTTCCAAATAGTTGTACTTAGAAGTTGTAGAATATTCGTAGAGCTTATGACTTGTATTACCGGTTTTGGCAAAGTTTGTACATGCTCTCGAGATTCTATATCGAGACTGTTAGTTTTTCTTTTATTATTGTTGTTATTCAGTAACTGTTAGGCTTGCCTAGTCCCTAAGACTCGGTGCCATCACGATGCTCAACGGAGGGAAATTCGGGTCGTGAAAAGTTTGTATCAGAGCTCTAGGTTCATAGTTGCTACGAGTCATAAGCGAGTGTAGTAGAGTCTTGCGGATCGGTACGGAGACGTCTGTACTTATCTTCGAGAGGCTACGGAACTAATAAGGCAATTTCACTTCCTTCATTCCTATCATGCGAGTTTATTGATCTTGAAGTTTGAAATTATCGTCCCATTCTCTCACCAATGGTGAGGACACGAACAACGGTTCCTGATGATGTTACCCCGAGGCAAATGTCGCAAGGGTCAGAGACAGAGGCCAACGAGGAGCACGTGTCGCAGTTAAGATTGCTACCAGAGCAGCCGTTGAGGAGTCGCCAGTAGTTCTAGTTGGGGAACAGGTACTGGGGGTGACTGGTTCTACCCCAGACTTCAGGAGGCCTGAGCGCAGTTTTGAGTATAAGTGGTACATTGACTCAAGCGGGGTTGATTCTAGTGCACCAGTTGCTTCACAGATCATGGGAGGAGTTCAGACTCCCACCGTCTCCACTCCAGAGTAGCGAGATCATATTGGTCAGGTCCCAGTTGTTATGACAGCACGACGTGTGGTTTCTGTTCAGCCCGTGGTTAGGACAGTAGCATCGAAGGAAGAATACCTTGGACTTGAGAGGTACAAGAAGTATCACCCTTATATATTTCAGTGAATTGGCGGCAGATGGTGCCTAGGGTTTTCTGGAGGAGTGTCACTATATTCTTCGTACTTCAGGTATTGTGGAGACGAGCGGGATTGCTTTTGTCACGTCTCAGGTTCAGAGTAGTGGGTTAATTAGTGGTGGCGGCATATGAGTTGGCGGTGACCTGGCCGAGTTAGCTTCACTAGCGTGGATTCAGTTTTCGGAGATGTTTTGAGGGAGGTTGTACCTCAGTTCCTTCGGGATGCATGGCGCACGGAGTTTGAGCAGTTTTGTTAGGGCGCTATATTACTATTGGAGTATGCCGTTTGATTCGGTGAATTGGCCAGATATGCACCTTGCTTGGTTGCTTCAGTTAGGAGATGAGTCCGTAGAGTCATTGAGAGATTCAGACATGATATTCGGTTCAGCGGGACTCAAGAGTTAGAGTAAGATGCCTCGTTTATGCAGGTGGTAAGGATCCCTCGTCGGTTAGAGAGCACGTGGACTGGGAGCGAGAGGACATATGAGATCAGGGAGAGAGTTCAAGGAGGCAATGAAGCCTCGTAGATCGGAGGAATCTACTGGTCCGTATTATGAAGTCAAGGTACGACACGGTAGAGGTTTTGTGGGTCAACCAGTTCAGTTTGCATTACCAATTTCGCATGGGATTTCAGGTACTCATGGGTCTTAGAGGATTCGTATTGTGTGTTTTCCCACAGCCATGTCGGTAAAGATATTGTTTTCGGTGTGGAGATGTTAGCCACATGGTGAGAGATTGTTCTAGGATTCAGGTAGGTGTGTGGTAGCAGGGTATTCAGGTGAGTAGAGGGTGCCTAAGAGGGGGGGACCTGACCCATTGTTGTGTTTCATATAGAAAAATAGAGGCCGGTGTGCCAGATATCATCACCTTGGTATGTTTTGATGTGTTACGAGGGGGCACCGATTGTATTTCATTATAGCTTTGCTGGTCGGGATGAGTTACCTTATTTGTTGTTTCATTTATGAGTGAGTTACATGTTTGCACTCCATTTTGTGTTTGCTCCTGTTGGGAAATTTTAAGAAGTATCCCGTGTCTATCACTATTTTATTCATTATTGATAGTAGTGAAACCGGCAGTGAGTCCTTGTTCTTCGTGGTAAGATTTATGTGATTTTCCTAAATATTTTATTTACGAGTTGTGATTTGATACTCCATCGAGATGTGAGTTCAGTTAGCGGTATGATTTTATCAGCTGAGATGAATTAGTGGAGGAATTTCAATTGGTATGATACATTTTCGGTATGTGATTCAGAGTTGAGAGTGAGGTCCTCGTGATATTTGTGATTCGATATATTTAGACCGGGCTGAGTACCACTGTGGAAATTTTTATCAGGAAGGAATTCTTGTGGTTTGTTCATATGCTTTTCTTCTTCCTTGTTATATTGCTTTTGGCTAGTCAGTATTGATAGAGAGTTGTGACTATGTGCTTTTGTTTGATAGATCCTTTATATGCTCCTATTTTCATATTCAGTCATTTCGTTATGTGTTTCCTTAGTTTAGTTTGCGAGATGTGTGCCCGGTGGTGTTAGTTGTGGTTTGGTGATTCGGGTGTTTAACAATGAAGTTTTCGTATGCATTGCATTATTATCAGTGTTATGGAGTTTGGAAATAGAGTTCTTTTAGATGTGGGGCTAATTGCCAATGTTGAGTTGATTTCGGGCAGCTATTGTGATCAAAAGTGTTATATGAGTCTATGTGTGATGTACTATGTTGTGTGGTAGTGCCTTGTGGGTGTAGTCATGAGTTGATGCAGCTGATTGAGGCTAATGCCGAATATGGATTTAGAATCGGGTCTTTTGTAAATGAGTAGAGGGTGAGAAGTAGAGGTATGAGGCTTATAGGTGGTGATGTGAAGGCTATATTGCGGTTGTGATTATTTCATCGGGATTATTTGGGTCGGGGTGACGTGGGATCACCCACGGCTATGTGTCTGAAGTATACCATCAGTGATTGGATGAGTTCAAGGTGAATCTTGGCACGTTCGAGGACGAACGTTTTTTTAAAAGGCGGAGACTGTGATGACCCAAAAGGTCATCCCGTATATTTCTAGCTAATTCTGTGTTCCGAGTTCGTGAAAACCTCCTTCTATCTCACCTCGATTTACGTGTACAGTCAGGGCGTGTAGCCAGGAAGCCTTTATGTAAAAACCTGAAAAAATGATAATTTGTATTAGAAATTTGAATAAAGTTAACTTCGGTCAACGTTTTTGGTAAACAGACCCGGACCCGTGATTTGACGGTCCCGGAGGGTCTGCAGGAAAATATGGGATATGGGCGTATGCCCGAAATCGAATTCCGAGGTCCCAAGTCCGAGAAATGAATTTTTAAAAGAAATTATTTTCTTAAAAATATAAGAGATTTTGAAAATGAAATTCTATGTGAAGCCAGTGGTATCAGGCCCGTATCTTGGTTCTAGAGCCCGGTATAGGTTCGATATAATATTTTTGTCATATCTGTAAAGTTTGGCAATAAACGGACTTCATTAGATGTGAATCGGACCTTAATTGCAAAATTTGATGTTTAAAGAAGTTTTGAGGAATTTCATTAATTTTTGGATTAATTCATCGTTTTAGTGTTGATGTATGTGGTTTGAAACCTCGAGCGAGTCCGTGTTAGGTTATATGACTTGTTTGTGTGATTAGACGGGGTCCCGGGGGCCTCGAGTGTGTTTCGGATGGGCTACGAGTCATTTTCTTCCAACTTTGAACTGTTGTCGTCTGGTGTCTGAAATCCTTCATCGCGATCGCAGTGCTTCCTTCGCGATCGTGGTGTGTCTTTGCTGGTCGCCTAAAATTTCCTCTTCGAAATCGCGTAAAGGCCTTCGCGATTGCGTAGCTCCACCTTTTTCCCTTCCGCATTCGCGAGAGAATCTTCGCGATCGCGTATTACAATCCAGGCAGCCCTCCTTTTTCCTATTCGTATTCGCATAACAATAGCAGAAGATAACCTACTCCTTATACGCGATCGCATAAGTTATTCCGCGATCACGTAGAGCATTTTAATCCAGTAACCATTTGCTTCTGCGCGATCGCGTCTCCTTTTCCGCGATCACGATGAACAAAGCACCTAGGGAGAATATAAGTTCTCAAAATCGGGGTTTTCACCATTTATAACATATTTTGACTTCTAGAGCTTGGTTCTTGGCGATTTTTGAAGGGTTTTTCACACAAATAAAATGGGTAAGTGTTCTTCCGCTAGAATTAATTATATTTCACGAATTAGTTCTTATTTTTATCATTTAATTTGTGTTTTGGGGTGAAGAATTTGTGGGTTTTGAAAGAAAATTTATAAGATGTAAATTCATTATTTGGAAGACCAAATGTTAACGGAATTTGATAAATTTAGTATAGGTGCACTCGTATCGGAATGGGTAATCGAAATATGTAAAATTTGTCAGGTTTCGAGGTGCGGGACCGGGGTTCGACTTTTGGGTCAATTTTATAATTTTGTAAGATTGAGACTTATTATTCAGAATAGTTCCTTATACGTTTTATGTGTATTTTGAAGTTGTTTTAGTTGATTGTGAGCTGTTCGGAGGTCTTTCCGCCCGAGAAGTCTATTATTGAGAACCGGTATGTCGTCTTTTAGGTGAGTATCTTGCCTAACCTTGTGTGGGGGAACTACCCCTTAATATTGAGTCTTTCTTGTTGATTGTAGTCCGAGTATGCGAGGTGACGAGTGTGTACTCGGACTTATTTGCAATTAGATTTGCCTTTTAGGATTCGTAGGTTCTTATATTACATGTATATGATTTGTAATTGTTACATTTGAATCCTATGTTGTTAATTTCATCCCTTCCTGTTTAAATTAGAATTACTTGTTTTTGGATTCCTTCGTTGGCTATTTGACTTTACTTGACTAAAATCAATATTCTACTTCCCTTATCATCATGCTATATTTTCTTCCTAGCTTGCCTAATTGACTATAATTAGTGTCACCTAGCGTTATAGTTGACTAGCTACAGTTGGAACATCTATTCGTTGGAGTCAAGCATGCCCGTGAGTCTTACATTGTGATTTATATGACCATTCCCTTAAGTGCTACTTAGGTATAATTGTTAGACATTTATGTTATTGGTATTTCCTTGATGTTGCCTATTGATGGGCCTTTGTTGAAGTTGAGTTTATTCCGTGAAGTTAACTGTTTAGGTGATATTGGTTATAGTTGTTTCCCTTGTCGGGATTGTGTGGTTTCTCTTATTATTCCGTTGTTGATGATTTTGTTTTCCTTGTTGACTTCCTTGCCGGAATGTTATGGTTTCTATTACCGTTTATGCTGTTAATGATTTTGTTTTCATTGTCGACTCCCTTGACGGGATGTTATGATTTATGGTTCTTATTGTTGATTTCCCTTGTTAAATTTTTGTTTATGTTATTTAGCACGAGGGGACATTCCGTGCCATGTTATGTTATGTTAGCACGAGGGGACATTCCGTGCCATGTTATGTTATGTTAGCACGAGGGGACATTTCGTGCCATGTTATGTTATGTTAGCACGATGAGACATTTCGTGCCATGTTATGTTATGTTAGCACGATGAGACATTCCGTGCCATGTCATGTTATGTTAGAACGAGGGGACATTCCGTGCAATGTTATATTATGTTAGCACGAGGGGCGCCATGTTATGTGATGTTAGCACGAGGGGACATTTCGTGCCGTGTTTATGTTATTTTAGCACAAGGGGACATTCCGTGCCATATTTATGCATTATTATTTCCGTTGTTCCTGTTTGCTATCTACTGCATTTAATGGCAAGATTTGATATTTCTCCTGTACTGCATGGCAATTTCTGAGTTACGGACTGAGTTCCGATGGATAAATCTTGAGGAGATTTTGATCAAGGAATTTTATTGAAAAGTATTATTGAAAAAGCAATGGTTTTGAAATGATTATATTTGAATGACTTTTACATCGAAGGTATATTTGTAAAGCACTAGTCTTGCCTAAAATGATAATTGGAAGTCATTTATTGTGAAAGCATCTTTGGGAGGTTTCGTATTTTGAAAGAAACTATGTTTTACATAATTCTCTCTATTAAATATACTTATATCTACTTTTGGAAAAAGTATGTTTTCAAAGGAAACTCTTCCATACTAAAACGATTTTATTTGCAAAAGTTTTTTATACGAACTGTTGTTTAAAGATTTCTACCAGTTATGAGTTTTAATGGTTAAGGCCTGATGTGAACAAACCGACGTGGAGTTGAGTTATTGGTGTTCTCTATTGTATTGTGTTTCCTTTCGATTCGGCTTGTGTTGTTGTTCATCCTTGTATTTTTGTGTTGTTTCGTGATTGATTTCTGTAATTTCCTTCCACTTTATATTGTCATTGTTGTGAATTATTCTGTGAAGCCTTAGATAGATGTAACGTTCGGTCATTTCTATATTCATGTTATTTATTTTGTAGACCAATGGTGTCTTGACTAGTCCTCGTCACTACTCCACCGATGTTAGTCTTGATACTTACTGGGCACCGCTGTGGTGTGCTCATACTGCGGTTCTACACATTTTTGTGTGCAGATCCAGGTATATAGTGTAGTAGCTGTGTGGATGATTGCCGAGGAGGCTCAAGGTAACCTGCTGCTGCGTTCGCAGGCTTCAGAGTCACCTTATTTGTGTTTATTATTTATACACTGTTGTATTTATTTTCAAACAGTTGTACTTAGAAGTTGTAGAAGATCCGTAGAGCTTATGACTTGTATTACTGGTTTTAGGAAAGTTTGTACATGCTGTCGAGATTCTATATTGAGACTGTTAGTTTTTCTTTTATTATTATTGTTATTCAGTAACTGTTAGGCTTACCTAGTCCCTAAGACTAGGTGCCATCACGATGCCCAACACAGGGATATTCGGGTCGTGACAAAGAGCCCCAAAACCAAAAGCAGTAAGAGGATCTTCTTCTGCTGGGAAAAGGGGAAGGGAACCTCCAGAATCATCTGCTGCTTCAGGAGAAAAAAGGGCAAGAATTGTTTGCTTTGGATGCTACACTAACACAGAGACTGGAAGGACAATACTTAATGTAAGGCTTCTGATTGGCTTTGCATCCTGGTTTATAGTTATTTTAGCCTGGTTACTTAGGTTTCTGATTAGGCTTTCTTATTTATTCCAATTACAGTCTGGTTTGTCAAGTGAAAGGGTTTTTAACCATGGGACTAGAGTAAGGAGCAACACAGATGTGAATCTGGAAGATGGAATTAGGCTGCCAGGACTTAGATGGAATGAGAGAGATGCAATTACTACTTCACAACCGCAACAAATGAGTGCAAGTAGAAGGAACCAAGTTGTAACACAAGAACCATCTCAGTCTTCAACTCAAGTGATCATGGATAAACTAGCCAAAAACAAATAGTGACCAACAACAGTTTTTCAAGTTGAATGTAATAGGCAGCACTTATTTTGTAATAGGTAGAACTTCTTTATGTAATAGGAAACACTTCTTCAAGTTTATGCTGCACTTTTATGTAATAAGCAACACTTCTTTTGTTAAATGTAGTTTTTGTTAAAAAACTTCTTTATGTAATAGGCAGCACTTCTTCAAGTTTATGCTGCACTTTTATGTAATAGGCAGCACTTATTTTGTTGAATGTAGTTTTTGTTAAAAACTTGCTCAAGTGTTGAGTGTGGTTTGTTGCACTAAGTAGCTTTTGGCAGAATTGTTCCACTACTTCTCTACATAGAGTATTTGCAACACCAATTTTAAGTAATAAAGTAAGGCATAAACAAAGATACATTACATTGATTTTGGAGTATCAAATTACACAAATATGATCCCTACAATCCCAAGTACAGCAACAATGAATAAAAGTAGATCAAGAACATTTTCCCAGATTACAATTGTATTTTCCCCAGTTAACTCGCCTAAATTACAGTTGTATTTTCCCAGAAACTTGGTTCAGTCCATCAACAAGGTTCAATCCATCAACATGAGCAAGAACATGAATAAAGCCATATCATTAACGCTACAACAACAACAAACATGACTGTGTTCCTCCATTTTTTTGCTTGATCTCTTTCTTGATCAAATGCCTTCACTCTCTTTAAGAAACCCCATATAACTCTATTCGCTTGCTCAGAAAACTCGTCCTCGAACCATCTAAAATATTTACATCCCCCATTGTCCTTCAAAAAGAAAATTGATATAAATCAATGGAAGAAAATTCATATAAAGAATTTGTTGAGGAATAGGCTTACTTTTCCAATTTGCATACAAAGAACCTTCTTTTTAGGTTAGCAGCACTTCATGAAATTTTCATTTCAAATGGACGACCAAATAGGCAATATTCAACAATTTCAATATTTTGGGACATTGTTCGAACATAAATTAAGAGATGTAGCAGGAAAGATTACGTAAATAATTCGACTAAGGAGGATGGAGTTCTTCAAATTGAAAAAAAAAGCTCCGATTTTCAGTTCTTGATGAATAATTTAGCTCAATTGAAATAGAGAGAAATTAGGTTTTTTTTAGGGCTTGGGAGAAGATAACAATGGAGAAAGGGGTTAAAAACAAGAAAAAATAACGTGGGTAGGGTTTATTACCGTTGGAATAATCCATCTCAGCTTTTTTTAGAGCCCTCACGCGCTACACATATGTGATTCCCACGCATGGTGCCCCGTGTATTTTTTGTGTCTAAGTGGCACAGTAGTAACCTTGTTATGGGGTTCAGGTAGAACATAGTCAAGAAAAAGTATCAAAGTGAAAAGTGACGACAAGTTTGATGGTCTGCCAATATATTATGCCTTTTAGTTATGCATCTAATTAGAGACGGGGTAAGAATTGAGAGATTTTGAGACATGTTCAAATTATGGAGTAATAGTTTGGTTCAAAAATTCTTTTTATAAGGTTGTCTAGAAAGAAATTATTGTTTCAGCACACAGTCACTTGATATTTTTCCCCCAACAAACTTGACCAAGCAATTTAAATTTTTCTAAGATAGTACTCTTTCTTTGATAAGTAAGAAGTTTATTTTCTGGAAAACTGATTAAACAGGCTATTAAGGCTCTGGATAGGCCTTTGGCACAAGAAAGGCGAGGATCGAAATTCGGAGAGTGAAGAGAGGAAGGAACCCTCTTTTTAAGTCCTACGTACTGCTCTTCTCTCAATCGCTCTTTGGTATTCGGAAGTGGAAAGCGAACTGCTGGCTGATCTAAGATATATATGAAAATGCTATATAAAGAGCTCTACAATTTTGGTCACTCAGTACCCAAAGTATCAAGAATTCACCAATTATGAATATTTTTACTAGATATCTTGTCTATAAGTGAATAGTGCACATATAGATGTGCATAATTATATTTAGTAATAAAATTTTTATTTACCAGATAAAAAACCATCATATATCAGCTTCTCCTTCTCTTTTTTTCTTTTTGGACACGTAAAATAAGTCATATTGTACACTAATAACATGCATTTCTATTTATAAAGAGACACTGCGCTTCGCGGGATTTATTCATTTCTTGTTTACTTTTTTCTACTTCTAGTGATATGTGATCTGATGTTGCGTTACAACTTCTCTTGGAGGAAGGTTTTTATTCAGCGGCTCGATATAATATGGGACCTAAGGCGAAAATAAAAGTGAGGCTTTAAATTGTTTTAATTATTTTTTTTACTCTATAATTTCTCGAAAGTTAAAAAAGTTATAATCAATTTTAGTTATTACAATGTCTAACCAATTTATTTAATCTCTCTTGTGTTATTGTGAACAACTATTTTTGACCACACCAAAATTCTATACTATTTTTT
>ML351658.1:0-12981 GCA_005239505.1 Nicotiana paniculata | reverse complement strand
TTTGATGTTAATCCTTCTATCCTTTCAAATTCAATGAAATGAAGTTCCAGTTTCATAGTAAAAAACTTTCTTTCATTTCCTTAATTTTTGTAATTTCTTATCATTTTCAGTTTCGTTAATGCTGACTTTAAAAACATGACATGCACGTGGAATTCATGCCCAGATCTTAAAAAGTTGTCCAATCTCGAAATAATGAATCAAGAAGTTGAGTATGATGAATATGAGGATTTTAAGGAAATAAAAAGGGAATTGGATCAATTTGAGAATAATCCTAAGCCTAACTTAATTGAAACTGAGACAATTAACCTGGGAAGTCCTGAAGAAACCAGAGAAACAAAAATAAGCATTCATACTGAACAAAAGACGAGAGATGCCATAATTCAAGTTTTGTTCGAGTACAGAGATGTATTTTCTTGGTCGTATGATGGCATGCCGGGTTTGAGTGCCGATTTAGTGGTTCATAAGCTTCCCACATATCCTAATTTCCACCAATCCATCAAAAACAAAGGAAGCACAGACATGAGTGATAAGATTAAAGAAGAAATCACGAAGCAATTAAGTGCAAACGTGATCAGGGTCGTCTGATACACTACATGGTTAGCAAATGTTGTGTCAGTGCCGAAAAAGGATGGGAAAATCAGAGTTTGTGTTGACTATAGGGATTTAAACAAAGCAAGTCCAAAAGACAATTTTCCCTTACCCAACATCCATATCCTTGTTGACAATTGTGCTAAACATGAGATCCAATCTTTTGTGGATTGTTACGCCGGATATCACCAAATTCTGATGGATGAAGAAGATGCAGAAAAGACCGCCTTCACAACTCCATGGGGAACTTATTGTTATAGGGTCATGCCATTTGGTTTGAAGAATGCAGGGGCAACTTACATGAGGGCCATGACTACCATATTCCATGACATGATGCACAAAGAGATTGAAGTGTATGTTGATGATGTGATCATTCAGTCCAGAACACAAGATGACCACGTGCAAGACTTGAAAAAGTTCTTTGAAAGGCTGCGAAGGTACAATCTCAAACTTAATCCAGCCAAATGTGCATTTGGAGTTCCTTCTGGGAAGCTTTTGGGTTTTATAGTTAGTCGAAGAGGCATTGAGTTGGATCCCTCAAAGATAAAGACCATTCGAGAGCTTCCTCCCTCAAAGAATAAAAAAGAAGTCATGAGTTTACTCGGGAGGTTGAACTACATCATCAGGTTCATTCCGCAGCTTACAACCACATGCGAGCCTATTTTCAAGTTGTTGAAAAAAAACGCCGCTGTCAAGTGGACGGATGAGTGCCAAGAAGCTTTTGATAAGATCAAAGAATATTTGTCAAATCCCCCTGTTTTGGTTCCGCCGGGACCTGGTAGGCCTCTATTTTTATATCTGTCCGTAATGGATAGTTCCTTTGGTTGTGTTCTGGGTCAACATGATGCCACAGGCAAAAAGGAACAAGCAATCTATTATTTGAGCAAAAAGTTCACCACTTATGAGGCCAAATACACTCTTTTGGAAAGGACATGTTGCGCCTTAACTTGGGTCGCCCAGAAGCTTAGGCATTATCTTTTGGCCTATACGACTTACCTCATATCCCGAATGGATCCCCTGAAATACATATTTTAGAAGCCGATGCCAACTGGTAGATTGGAAAAATGGCAAATCCTGCTCACAAAGTTTGTTATTGTTTATGTCACTCGTACTGCCATGAAGGCATAAGCTTTGGTTGATCATCTGGCAGAAAACCCGGTTGATGATGAGTATGAATCTTTGAACACATATTTCCCAGATGAAGAGGTTAATTTAATTGAAGAAGTAGTCCAAGATGAAAGTCAAACATGGAAACTATACTTTGATGGGGCTGTCAACATCAAAGGCGTAGGGATTGGAGAAATTCTTATATCACCTATTGGGAAAAATTACCCAGCTACGGCGCGACTTCGTTTCTTTTGTACAAACAGCACGGCAGAATATGAAGCTTGCATAATGGGTCTGAACATGGCAATAAATCTAAATGTGCATGAACTGTTGGTGATGGGAGATTCAGATTTGCTTATTCGGTAGGTTCAAGGTGATTGGGAGACTCGAGATATCAAGCTCATTCCATATAGACAATGTGTGGAAGATCTTAACAAAAGGTTCAAGTCTATCGACTTCAGGTACATTCCCAGGTTTCACAATGAATTAGCTGATGCATTGGCCACCCTAGCCTCAATGCTTCCATATTCGGGTAATACTCACATTGACCCATTGGAAATTCAAATTCAGGATCAACATGGTTATTGCAATACAATTGAAGCAGAACCAGATGGTGAACTATGGTACCGTGATATTAAACAATATATGAAAACAAGAGAATATCCGGAACACGCTAATAGGGATCAAAAGAGAACTATTAGGCGACTCTCTAATGGTTTCTTTTTGAGTGGGGAAATCCTATACAAAAGAACTCCGGATTTGAATTTGTTGA
Source organism: Nicotiana paniculata (assembly GCA_005239505.1). Classification (NCBI taxonomy): domain Eukaryota; kingdom Viridiplantae; phylum Streptophyta; class Magnoliopsida; order Solanales; family Solanaceae; genus Nicotiana; species Nicotiana paniculata. The sequence goes on along the minus strand of ML351658.1, from coordinate 10,514 downwards.
GATGTGTGAATGCCAAAGAAGCTGAAATGATTATGAATGAGGTGCATTAGGGAGTTTGTGGTTCGCACATGAATGGGTATGTTCTAGCAAAGAAAATCCTTCGGGCAGGATATTATTGGCTTACTATAGAACGAGATTGCTTTAGTTTTGTTCGCAAGTTCCACCAGTGTCAGATTCACAGTGATTTGATTCACTCGCCTCCTTCAGAGTTATATCCTATGTCGGATCCTTGGCCTTTTGTTGCTTGGGGAATGGACGTCATTGGCCCAATCGAGCCAAAAGCTTCAAATGGGCACATATTCATCTTGGTGGCAATTGATTACTTCATCAAATAAGTGGAAGCTATTACATTGAAGGCAGTCACCAAGAAAGCAGTGGTAGACTTTGTTCACTCCAACATCATCTNGAGGTATGCGAACAATTTAAAATGGAGCATCGCAATTCTACTCCTTACCGGCCCAAAGCTAATGGAGCTGTTGAAGCTGCAAATAAGAACATCAAGAAGATTCTTAGGAAGATGGTCCAAGGGCTTAGACAATGGCACGAGAAACTGCCTTGTGCTCTTTTGGGATACCGGACAACTGTCTGTACATCAGTTGACGCAACGCCCTACTTGCTGGTTTATGGCACTGAAGCAATCATACCTGCGGAAGTTGAGATTCCCTCTCTCCGAATCATTGTTGAAGAAGGAATTTAGGACACTGAATGGGTCAAGTCCCGACTGGAACAGTTGAGTTTAATTGAAAAGTGTTTGGCGGCAGTTTGTTTTGGTCAGTTATACCAACAAAGAATGGCACGCGCTTACAATAAGAAAGTGCGCCCAAGACAGTTTGAGGTAGGACAACTTGTCTTGAAACTTATCTTTCCGCACCAGGAAGAAGCCAAAGAAAAGTTCGCCCCGAATTGGCAAGATCCTTACCTCATCAAGAAAGTATTGTCAAAAAGAGCTCTACACTTGGCAGATATAGAAGGAAAGGTGACTGCTATATCCGTCAACGCAGATGCGTTCAAGAGATACTATGTCTAACATGCCTCTGTTGGGGAATTTTTATACTTAGCATGCTTAGGTTGGGATGACGAAAGGCTATCATTCTCGCTACCCAAATACTGTTTAACCCTAGTTAGCCCTTTGAAGCCTTGTTTATATTTCTTTGTTCTCCCCTCTTTTGGAACCAATGTACTTAAAAAAATAAAATCGGAAAAATAAAAATAAAAATAAAAATTACAAAAAAAAAATCAAAGAAAAACAGAAACAAAAATCATCAAAACAAGTTCATGTTAATTGAACTACGTCCGACCTGATTCCGAAAGGATACGTAGGCAGCCTCACTCTGGGGTTCAGTCACACTAAAACGAAAATCTACATTTTCCAGTATTCAAAGAAATTGGGGCATGATTTTATTTTATTTTTCGACGGTTTTCCGTCAAAATGGTTCCAAAAGTTGTAATTCAGTTGAATAGTTCTTTTTACCTTTCCCTTTTAAGACCTTATGATCAACTTTCGAGAATGCTAAGTTGGTATATTACGGTGATGCCTCGGCCATTGTAAAGAGAGAGAAATAAAATGAGAGAGTCCTATTGGTGAAAACCTTCACAGGCACTATAAGGAGATAGTGAGTTGAGAGAGACAAATGAGAGAGGTCAATTGGTGAAAACCCACAAAGGGCATCATTGTTCGATTTAGGCCTTCATATATCCCGACACAAGCATGGTTAAGACAAATAAATCAGTTTCGAAGTGAAGTTTACAATAGATTTTGAGAATTAGACGGTTCTGACGGATCGGGCATCCAGTCCAAAGTGCATGTCATGTTAATTGAAGTCAGCATATTCCTCCAGATAAGTCATTTATATTTTTATTCTTTGAAAGGTACACTTCTTGATTAAGTTGTAATACCTTTTAGTTCACATTCTTGTTTTCTTTCGCACTATTATTTTTGAGTCCTCTTCAATCTAATTTTGTCAAAGAAAATCAAAGAAAAGCCACAAAATTGGTTACAGTTTCCCTGTTATATGAAGCAAAACTTTCTGGGCATGAACATGCATGGGCAAAGGCTAAAGCCATCTTTGATTTTTTCTGACGAGCAAAAGGCTTGAAGGACTGAACAATGTGTCAAGGGTCAACAAAAGTTACTCAGTTAAAAGTTGCTCTGGGAGCAAGGTTATTTGCACCATAAACATAAATGGTGATAGGCGCAAAATAGTCAGGTTTTGATGTTGAGAAAGAAGATCTTCAGAAAGTAATGACAGAATCTCCAGGAAATTTGTACGACCATCGACAGAGTCATTGTTTCTAACAAGTGTAATGGACACTAGATCAAGTCGCCCAAGAGATCAAGGATACAAACTGACCACCATTTTAAAACTAACAAATTTTTCTTTGTTCAGAACAGGAACAGAACAATTTTAGGAAACAGTTCGTGAAAAGACGAACACCACCAAGTGAAGTTCTCAAATCTTTAGGTTTCTTCTAATATACATGTAATCATGTTATCCGTAGTTTCATTAGAGGGAATCAATACCCTATCTTCAACACAGGGAACCACATCCCTTGGTTGCATTACTTATTGCCAACACAGGGTACTACATCCTCTGATTGCATTTGCCTCATTTCATTGCCAATCACAGGGTACCACATCCCCTGGTCGTATTACTTTTTGCATACATAGGGTACGACATTCCCTAGTAGAATCTCAGTGACACATGAGCCTCACCTTATTGCTAACACAGGGTACTTCATCCCCTGGTTGCATTTCTTATTGCTAACATAGGGTACTACATCCCCTAGTTGCATTTGTTTTTTTTCCTGCCTACATAGGGTACGACATTCCTTAGTAGAGTCTTAGAGAGCCAAGAGCCTCATCTTATTGTCAACACAGGATCCCCTGGTCACATTTATTTTCTGCCTACATAGGGTACAACATTCCGTAGTAAAATTTCAGCGTGCCATGAGACTCACCTTATTTCCAACACAGGGTACTACATCCCCTGGTTGCATTTCTTATTGCTAACATATGGTACTACATCCCCTAGTTGCATTTTTTTTTCTGCCTACATAAGGTACGATATTCCTTAGTAGAATCTCAGAGAGCCACGAGCCTCATCTCATTTCCAAACACAGGATACTACATCCCCTGGTTGCATTTTTCTGCCAACATAGGGTACGACATTTCCCAGTAGAATTCTAGAGTGCCACGAGCCTCATCTTATCGTCAACACAGGGTACTACATCCCTTGGTTGCATTCATTCTTGTTAACACTGGGTACGACATCCAGTTGTTATTTATAATAAAAAAAAGGTGTCTTTATCAATTCTTTATTCTGAAATAGCAAAGATAGTTTAATGTGTTTTCAATAACTCACAAAAATTTCCTAGTGCAAACTGGAGCAGAAATTTTTTTTTTGTTTTGTTTGTTTGTGATGGCTTTTAGGTGTTTCCGCAAAGCACGGATTGGATGTGTAAAAAATAAGATTCCGGCTCTCGCCAGAGAAAGTGGAACATTTGATCTCAACACCAGCCACAAGAAACTTTGACAGGATGCATGCAGAGACAAAGGATTTCAAGATCCATCTTCTTATCACCGGATCAAGAAGCAAGCCTATGAGAATATTCATAGTCTGTTGCATCGAGAGCATCAAGTTTCGGAGTCAATGGGAGAAGCAAGTCAAGAATCAAGACAAGACTTCAGATGGCATTTAGATAGGAATTTTGTAAATTTTAGATTTCAAGAGTATGTAATTTTCTTTTTATTTTTATGTAATATTCGGAACTACGGATCGGAACCTCGACGGAACTTCACGCAGCTATCCATCTAAGCATACTCTATCAGTCATCTTTCATTTGCACTACACGTGACCTGATTCTCTTATAACCCGGGATATGTAGGATTCCTTAAACCAAGGTTCGGTCATATCTTTTTCTTTTATCTTATTTTTCTTCTTAAATAATAGTGAGGTCAAAATGAGTCACCTTGTTCATTTTCTTTGCCTGAAAACTCTCCATGTTTTCGAGCAAAGAGGGGCATGCTGTAAACAACTAATTTTTGACCACACCCAAATTCTATACTATTTTTGGTGTAAATACTTCTTTTAGGTCTAATCTTAATAAAATCGAATTCTATACTTTTCATGTACACGTACAAAAGTACGAAGAAACGATTATTAATTATTTCATAAATGATTCAATTAATATTGAGAAGGCAATTAAATCGTTACGATGGGGAAATATGTAAAAGACAAAATCGATAAGGCCTTTTCAACTATTCATTACAATTTAGAGGCTCTTCAGATATTCTTAGTATATTTACTTTTCGAAATTTTCAAGAACGGGATATTAGAAAGGGATAATTTGTAGTTTAATTAGATCATTTATAACCGCGCGGATAAATTACCTAGTAAATAATAGTAGAGGGGTATTTTTAACTCTTCCCCCTTTCTTAAATGATCAGATATTAAATCCAAGAGGCAACAACGGTTGTAAGGTAAGCTCCCAAATATTTAAGACCCCAAAAATATATAATTATAATACTCCCTCCGGTGCACAATAAGTGACCAATTTAATTTTTTATTTGGGTCTAAAACAAGTGTTCATTTATATAATCAAGAAAAATTCAATTTGTTTTTCCAAAATTACCCTTATGTACGTATCCCTAAAAAGTCTTTTACTCCTCACATTGACTATGCTGCATTTAATTAAGGGTAGTTAGTCACACTAACTATTTTTGTCTAGAATTTTGTATTTCCTTGATGGGTGTGCCCATAGCAAATTGGTTACTTATTATGGACCGGAGGGAGTACAAGTTAATACAAAATTTTAAAATTTGGTAGAGATAGTTTTGAATGAGTTACTCCCTCCGTTCCACTTTTTTTTTCTTCATACACATGAAGAAATTCATATTTTAACATTGGCAATGAAATTGACTATATTTGTAACGACTCGATCGGTCGTTTTGCTTTCTAGAACCCCGTACCCCTAAATGAGACTTCCCGTACTTGCTTTTATTGATTTATGACTTGCGGGAGTAGTTGGTTCGGGATTTGGAAGAGTTTGGGTTGGAATTGGAACACTTGATTCCTTAAGGTTGGCCTAAAAGGCCAAGTTTGACTTTGGTCAACATTTTGAGTAAACGACCTTGGAATCGAGATGTGAAGGTTCCAATAAGTTTGTATGATAATTTCGGACTTGGGCGTATGTTCAGAACGGGTTTTGTGTGACCCAGAGCGTTTCGGCGCCAAATAGCGAAATAAGATTCTTGAAGTTCTATAATTGAGGTTTGGAACGTGCTTTGACGATATCGAGGTCCAAACAGAATTTCGAGATCGGGAATAGTTCCGTAATGTCATTTATGACTTGCACGCAAAATTTGGTATCATTCCAAGTAGTATAAGTACGTCTCGGCGTGTTAGAAGTAGATTTAACAACTCAAAGTTCATAAGTTTGATTTAATTGGTTTTAGGGTGTGATTCTTAGTTTTGATGTGTTTTCGGGTATTTCGAAGGTTCGACCAAGTCCGTTTTATGATTTAGAACTTGTTGGTATGTTTGGATGGGGCCCCGGATGCCATGCGGACATCGAGCGAGGCAAGTCCAAGTTCAAAATGAGCTGCTGGTGCACCAGTTCTGGTGCGACCGCACCTGCGGTTGGCCAACCGCAAATGCAAGACCGCAGAAGCGGTCGACCCCTCGCAGATGCGGACATAGAGCGAATTCTCAGGTTCCGCAGATGCAGTCCTTTTCCACAAAAGCGGTGCCGCAGGTGCGGGCACCCTTTCGCAGGTGCGATCCTTGCCAGACCTTCCCCTTTATGCACATGCGGACGATGGTCCGCAGAAGAGAGACCGCAGGTGCGGTCCACACGCCGCAGGTATGAAAGAACTGGATGTAGTAATGTTATTTTAAAAGCGGGACTTAGGCATATGTGAGGTCATTTATTGCATCCTTGGGCGATTTAGGAGCTTCCAAAGGGGAGATTTCAACCTAGCATTGTCAGGTAAGTTATTTCTACTTAATGCGAGTCTAATACTTGGTTTTTGGGTGGATTAACACATAAAGATTAGTGAAAATTATGGTTTAGAGTAAAACCTAGGGTTTTGATAAAAATAGGATTTAACCACGAAATTAGTTATGGAATCTAGTAAAAATCATATATTATCGATCCTTAGGTTATGGGTAACAACTTTGTCACGACCCAACCTATGGGCCACGACGGGCACCCGATACCTTACTCAACCGAGTACCAACGTAATATCTTTCTTATCGTACTATCATGGGTAAATGGGCCAAAATGAGCGTCATGAAATACCAGAATAAAATATAAGTGTATACTAGACATAGGATGACCAAACATGATATAGAAACTTATACATGTGACATACGGGCCTATAAGACTGACATAATCATTTGTAAACTCAAAACATAGGCCGACAAAACCATACAAGTATCCATATACCTAATATCTATCTACAAGTCTCTAAGACAATATAAATGTCATATAGGTTGGGACATGGCCTCGCCATACCAGTCAATACATGTCCTAATCATACTGACCAAATTGGAAACTCTGGAGCAAGCGGAGTGTAGCAACACCTTCCGCTGAGCTGATAGCCTACTAGGAGGACTGTCAACCTGTCTATAGGGACCTGCGGGCATGAAACGCAGCGTCCCCAGGCAAAAGGGACGTCAGTACGAATAAAGTACTGAGTATGTAAGGCAGAAAAACATAAATAAGATTAGTAATGTAAAGAGAGATATAGGAGATACAACATGTAGCATCTGAGTGCCTCTAAGAGATAGTGACATGAAATGCGTGATACATATATATACATAATCTTTTAAAAATATCCGCCTCTGTGGGCATCATCATCATCATATCGTACCCGAACTCAAAGAGGACTCGGTAAAAACATACCCGGCCATCATAAGGCTCGGTAGAATCGTACCCGGTCACGTGGAGCTCGGTAAACCCAACTGATCAGTGGTTGCACAATAGGTGTCGTACCCGGTCGACTATAGCGCGGCTCGGTAGAGTAAAATAGATACTATGTATAATGCATGCTGGACTCATGGAATCACGCTCTAAACCTTTCGGGGTGACGTAAGGTAGTTGTATCTTCGATTAACATTATGGACATCATACCATCAATATGAACTTCACTAGGACTCAAGGATCATACATAATTTCTTAGAATAACTTTTTAAGGATAGAACAACATGGACAACCTTAGTTGCTAGGATTAGATTCATTATGAAATAGCTTATCATTTATGTTCATTTCACTTTAGATCATGCCAAAATAAATATGGAAGTGCCTTAACATACCTTTGCAATCTTCTCTCCAATCGTCAACAAAGCTCAATATGATCTTCTTACCTCCACAATGAGTAACCCGACTTTATTGTCATCATATAAGCATTGTAACTCTCATATTTCAAAACCAATATTATAAAAGAAAATGGAAAACACCTCCTCTATTTTTACTACATCCCATATGTTACCAAAAGTCACCAAACAACCCAAACAACAACAATATAATTCACAATAAGCTCTCCAATTAGTTGAACAATCATTTTGAGCGGCAAGCTCGATCGGAATCTGTATAACCCATATCGCCCTTATAGACTTCTTACATTAACTTAAAATTATCATTAATATGATAATTAAGTAATTCATCAATGATTCCATCCTTATACCATATATTTATAACAAAGGAAACAATCCACAACTCCAATTTTCTTCAACTTGCAACTTACTAGTTCATGTCTAGTCCAACCATTTAAATTAATAAACATCAAGATAACCTTAAGCACCTGCAAGGAAACAATACCCATACCTCCTATAGTATCTTCAAGTTGAAATTCAACCCTAAATGGCAATACAATACCATAGAAGTGACTTAAGCTAATCCAAGTATTATTTTGTAGTTTATTATCCTAACAACTTAACCAACATACAAACAAGCTTAAGCACAATTAGTAGGCTGTTATACTCACCTTAGACATTATCAACCACTTTAAAGTTCGTCCAAACACAGCCCACAATTATCCTTAATAACACCACAACACTATAGGTGTTGTATTCTCTTCTTCAATCAACTTTTGGTGTTCAAGTTGGAGTGTAAACACTTGTAGAACCTTGAAAATATAATATGTATGAAGGAGTGACTGATTATTACCTTAATAAACAAGAACCATACGTGACCTGAGGTTATTTCACTTTGAACAACCCTCCAAAACAACCACAAGATAAAGAACTACGATCTAGCAAACACCACGAGGTTTCTAGCGTTGGATTCATGCTTTTATCTTAGGTTTTCACCCTAGAATCATGGAGGAACCATTGGAGAGTATTTAGGAGGGTTTAGGAACTATTTTGGATGAGAAAAATTAGTTAAAACGATATATAATTGACTTAAATACTAGCTGAAGTTTTACACCGACTTTGTGGGTCCCATTGGAGCTGCTTTACGCAGTCCCGCAAAAATGCGAATATCTCTCTACTCGAGGTCGTATTGATGAACGGTTAAATGCGTTAGAAAGTAGACTCGTAGATATTAAATTTGTTAGGTAGGTAGATAATACCCTAATTCCAAGTATTAGGAGAAAATCTCAGCTACATTTGACCTAATTTTCAGCACATTATGAATGTAACTTGTGAAGACCTTTGCCAACTTTTGTTCCACAACTTGCTTGACTTCAAAACGTATCACACAACTATCATACGACAAAAATAACTCAAATCATGAACTCCTTATCATGTTAAGAACCATAGTATCACCCTAAAGTACATGTTATAACATTCCAAACTTGTCGACTTTTGACGAAACTTATTTTCTTCATATGGTTTAGCTTCTAAGATTTCCAACCCTCTTGGTACTCATTATTAATGATCTTAAATATTTGTAACCTCCAAGGTAACATGATTAGATTACTTTATATGCTTCCAAATATAATCTTATTTCTGAGCTTACATCAATTGACTTACGACGTATTCTCACGTATGAAAACATGGGGTGTAACAAACTTCCCTTAAGAATTTTTTCGGATCCGAGCACGTGGGTCCGGAGGTGAATTTTAGGAATCTTGACTTTGAGGTTGTATAATCACTTTAATAGCTAGAATATGAACGTTTAAGCCTATAATGATTGGTTTTTACGCTATTTGAATAGTTTCGGATTGTGTGGCTCCGGTGTGAGGGTTTGAGAGCATTCTTGAGTTGGAAGTAGGATCAAAACGAGGTAAGTCTCTTTTCTAACCTTGTAAGAGGTAATTGTCCCCATAGGTGAAGTAATTAATTATGTGCTACTATTTGTGAGGACTACGTACGCATGAGCTGACGATAGTCCGTGCGTAGCTACTATCATGCTAAGTTCGGGTAGCCTAGGACCCAAAAGTATGCTTACTTGTTATACTTGAAACTTTATTGTAAATTCAATTTGCTTAGATCATATCAATTTGGTAAATAAATCCTAATAGATTGAACAGTAGATTCTTGACCATAAAAGGGAAGTTGACATTTCTTAAGTATTTGTTTTCTTGATAATTCTTGATTTGCCTGCTTGATGTGCTTAATTGTATTGGCCGCGTCGCATGTATGATTCGCGAGCGGGGTAATAGATGCATCTATGATTCGCGCCATTCGACCCTCCAGCAGTGTACATTTTATTATTATGTTGTATTGGGTCGTACGCCCACGACACTATCTGTGCATGCTATTTGCTTGGCCTACTGTAGCTTGAATTGTTTAAAATGCCTTAGAACACAAATTGTCAACTAAAATGATAAGAATTTACATATATCTATATTTATGGAAAATCTTGTTATTTCCTGTTATTTTTGCTATTTAGCCATGATATCCATGCTAGTGATCACATGCAAATTTATATTGTTTAGCCCCTAGTAAGTGTCAAGTCGACCCCTCGTCACTAATTCTTCGAGGTTAGCTTTGATATTTACTGGGTACATAATGTTTATGTACTCATGCTACGCTTCTGTACTTAATTGTACATGTTCTAAGGCAGGTGCATCTGGTTACCAGTCCAGAGCGCGTCCTTGATATTGAGGCAGAGATTCCACGGTGAGTTGCTTATCCTGATGCCGTTCAGCAGCGCGTTGAAGTCTTTTCTTTTGCTTATTCTGTCTATTCTATTTCAGACAGTAGAGTAGATGTATTCTTTTGTTCATTCTACTAGATGCCCATATACTTGTGACACTAGTTCCTAGTACGCACATTGGTAGATCATTCGTTTGGGGATGTAATATTTTAAACTTGACTTCTTTTGATCATTGCAATCTAATTTTCCTTCATCATTTGCTATTTTCGAATGTTTATTAATTTAAATTAAGATGTTGTTGGAGAGGATTTTAATAAAATAAATGGGATTCACTAGATGAATAGTGTTGGCTTGCCTAACATCAGTGTCGGGCGCCACCGCAACCTAAAATAGGATTTGAGTCGTGACAATGTGAACAACTAATTTTTGACCACACCCAAATTTTATACTATTTTTGGTGTAAATAC
>MDKI01218867.1:0-15466 GCA_005239505.1 Nicotiana paniculata | reverse complement strand
GGGGGGGGGGGGGGGCGAGGGAAGAAAGGGGGCGCGACACCAACTTCTAAAACTCTCGCCAAATCCTATCAAATCCACCCGTAATGACGTAAAATTTTGAAGGCAAGTCCCGAATAACATAATTGGGATGTTACAACTCTCGGAATCGCATGTCGACTCCAATATTGCCAAAGTAAACTCTCGGTCAAACCCCTCAACCTTCAAAACTTCAACTTTTCCAACTTCCGCCGAAATGTTCCAAATTACCCTACGGACCTCCAAATCCAATTACGGACGCACGCCTAAGTCCAAAATCACCATATGAATCTCGTCAAGACCTTATGCCGCCGAACGGGACTTAAATTCTTAAAACGACAGGCTGAGTCATTACATCCTCCCCCTCTTAAACAAATGTTCGTCCTTGAACGTGCCAAGAATCGCCTCGAAGTCTTGAAATCAATGAATGCACATATCCAACATACACACGCAGGTGAACCCACGTCACCCCAATCCACACAAGCATGACGACACCATCTCATTTGTAATTTATCCTTTTTTCCAACACCGATAAGCCTTAGAGTCAAAATTCTCACCTTCTATTCATCCAGAAGACCTGATTCTAAATCCATACCCGATATCAGTCTCACCCAGCCGCAACAACCCATGCGTACACCCATACGGTACGATCCCCCGACATGAAACACCACATCTAGGCCCATAATAACATTTCTGATCGTAATAGCTGCCCGTAATCAAAACCAACACCGACAATTAGCCTCATATCCGTTAGCAACCTGCTTCAAACCTCCATAATGCTGACAATGATTCAAGAAACATGAAGACCTCATAACTATACAACCAGATCAACAAGTCACATCTAACGCCACCAGGCACACACCTCGTAAACTAAACTCAAATAAGCACAAGACGAAAAAGAATAAATATGAAAAGAGAAACACATAAGAAAAATATCAAACAAGCCCGACATGCACAACTCTCTATCAAAACCATGCTACGAATCAATTTAAAAAGAAAGAATCAAGGTATATGGACAAATCACAAGGATCTCACCCTGATATAACTTCCACTGCGGCACGCAACCCGGCTCAAACATATCAAATCACATGGAATCACGAGGGTCTCGCCTCAACTCTGAATCACAAGCCAAATACACATCATACCAATAGAAATCTACCACTAACTCAATTATGCCAATAAAATCATAACACCTACTGAGCTCTCACCCCCGGTAGAGTATCAAATCACAAATCATAACCAAATTACTCAGGAATCACATACCTACCATATTGGGCAACAATAATTCACTTCTAGTTTTGCAACTCTCAAAAATGGATAAAACAAATAATAGACACGGGCTACCAATCATAGAATCTCCCAACAGGAGCAAACACATAAACATAGTACAAATCATGAAACTCGCCCATAAGTGAAGCAACAAATACGGGAACTCATCCCGATAAGAAGAACCGAAACAAAATACGAATGATGCCCCTTTGTAAAAAATTAACAGCATACCTGTATGACATCATCTGGCGCAGCGGCCTCCAGCCTACCATATGAAACACATCAACGGGCCGGGCCTCCCCCTTGGGCGCCTTCTACTCGCCTGAATACTCCACTGTGATGCACCTGTCCGGAGTCTAGGAAAATCTCTCACCATGTGGCTAGTATCTCCTCACTTGAAGTAACCTCTCTGCTGACGTGGCTGTGGGAACTGTGCAATACGGTTACTCTAAGGCGCACGAGCACCTAAAATACTGTGCGAAGCCTGAAGTGCAAACTGAACTGGTTGACCCATAAAACCTCTACCATGCCGTACCCTGCATCTAAAATAAGGACCAATAGATCTCTCCGGTCTACGAGGCCTCCTCGCCTCCATGTCCTCTCTCTCCTAACATCGCCTGTCCTCTCTCTCATGGTCCCGTCATTCCTCTCTCTCCTGATCCCATATGCCCTCCACTCGACGAGCTATCCCTACCACCTGCTGAAGCGAAACATGCGACTCTAACTCCTGAGCCATGCTGAACCGAATATTATGCTTGAGCCCCTCAATGAATCTAGGGAAACACTCTCTAACTGTAGCGACCAAAGCAGGTACATGTCTGGCAAAATCACTGAATCTAACGGCATAACCTTGATACTGACATAGTGCACTGGCGCAACTGCTCAAACTCCACGCATCATGCACCCCGAAGGGACTGAGGGACAAGCTCTCTCAGGAACATCTCATAAAACTGAACCCATGAAAGTGAAGCTGCCTCGGCCGGGCTACCCAACTCATATATATGACATCACTGATAAGTCTCCCCCAACATAACAAAAGCAATGAACTGGGACCAGATGTTGTGTCTCCATGACACCTGGAACATGACCAACATGAACTCGCTGCTTTGGAGTGTCGGCGACGGGAGTATTAGCTCCTCCTCCGGTCTGTGAAGTAGCTGGAGATGAAATCAACCCCGCCTGATCCAATGTACCAAACATGCTCAGGAACTGTGCTAAGGTCTCTTGAAGTCCGGGGGTAACAACATGCGCCTCCGGTACCTACCCCCAACTGGAACTACTGGCAGCTCCTCAACTGCTGCTCTGGTAGGGGCCTTAGCTGCGGCACATGCTCCTCATCGACCTCTATCTCTACCCCTAGCAACATCTGCTCCGTGGGTAACGTCATCAGTAACTGCAGCTCGTATCCTCACCATCTATGAGATAATGGAATGATAAAAGTTCAAACATCGAGATCAATGAACTCGCACCATAAGAATGAAGTAAGTGAAACTGTCCTAATAGTTCCATAGCTTCTCGAAGATAAGTACAAACGTCTCCGTACTGATCTGCAAGACTACTAAACTCGCTTATGACTCATAGCACATATGAACCTAGAGCTCTCATACCAACTTGTCACGACCCAATTTTCCCTCCGTTGGGTATCGTGATGGCTCCTAGTCTTAGGGACTAGGTAAGCCTAACACTTACTGAAAACATCAATAGTTAAATAACATCTAACAATTTTTTAAATAGAAATCTCAATAAAATTTACTACTTCCCAAAACCGGTGGTACAAGTCATAAGCTCTACAGAGTTTGCTACAATTTTCTAAATACAACTGTTTGAAATAAAGTAAACAATACAAATACAAATCAGAAGGTGACTCCGAAGCCTGTGAACGCAACAATAGGTTTACCTTGAGTCTCCCCAGCAACAATCCGCATAACTAGCTAAAGATCAACTGACTTTGAAATACCTGGATCTGCACAAAAATGTGCAGAAGTATAGTATAAGTACACCACAACGGTACCAGCAAGTATCAAGACTAACCTCAGTGGAGTAGTGACGAGGAACAGACAAGACACCTACTGTACTAATAATAACCTCAACAAGTATAAGTATAGGAACAACAACGTATGATATCTACACAATAACTACGCGAAATGACAAATAATACGATATATGTAACAAGAAAAGAATATAACAACTATTAGCAGAATACCATAACAATGACATGGAAGAATGAACGTAAACACAGCCTAAATCCGACAATCACAGATAAATAAAGGTCAAGTAACAACTCAACAAAAACGACCGCTTTAACCCCAAGTTTTAGTCAATAAATTCTACGAGGTACCGAACCTCAGACTATTCACAACTTACACGTCCCAATTTCCGAACCCTAACAGTTGGCATCTTATGCCCTCATTACTTATCACGACCCAATTTCGCCTCTGTTGGGTATCGTGATGGCACCTAGTCTTAAGAACTAGGTAAGCCTAACATTTACGGAATAACGACAATAATAAAATAACATCAAATGATTTCTGAAATGAAACTCTCTATACAGTTTACAATTTCCCCAAAACCGGCAGTACAAGTCTTAAGCTCTATAGAGTTTACTACAACTTCTAAATACAACTGTTCAAAAATAATTAAAGACAGTATAGGAACAAAATAGGACGGTGACTCCAAAGCCTGCGAACGCTGCAACAGGTTTACCTTGAGTCTTCACAATAGCAATCCGCTGCTAGCTAATGATCAACCCGCTACGCAATACCTGGATCTGCACAAAAATGTACAAAAGTGTAGTATGAGTACACCACAGCGGTACCCAGCAAGTATCAAGACTAACCTCAGTGGAGTAGTGACGAGGAATAGTCAAGACACCTACTGGACTATATAACCTGAACAAGTATAATTATAGAAATAAAAGAGTATGATATATACACCCAGACTACACGATGTGGCTAACAATACAATAATTACAATAAGAAAGAAAGACAATAAGCACCAGCGGAATACCCAAAGAATGACAGAGGAGGATGAACGGAAACGAATCCAAAGTCCGAGATCACCAATATAGGAAAGACAAGTAATAACTCAACAACAACGACTATTTTCACATTAGGTTTTAGTCAATAAACTCCACGAGGTACCGAACCTCGGGCTAATCACAACTCACGGGTCCCAATACCTGAACCCTAGCTTTTGGCATCCGGTGCCCTCATCTCAGCTAATAACTGCACAGATGACTCACGTGCCAAATAGAATCATTCTCATATAGAAGGCAAGTACAACAAGGGTATCTATACTCAACAATAACAAAGATGCCCCTTAATTCGATAAGAGTGCTTAGCTACGTGTATGCTTGTTTAAGTGTCCTAACATAGTTCAAACCAACTAGTAAGCATAAGATAAGGAACAGACAACACGTAAAATGTTTTATCACAACTTTCACAAGAATAATCTCACATAGGTAAGTGTACCACTACACAATATCAACAACAAGAATGCCCCCAGGACAACACAGGCCATCACAAATCAATCCCAGACACAACACACCTTGTCTCGCCACGTGTGCAATAGTAAAGTAAATGCCCCCTTGTCTCGCCACACGTGCATAATCATGTTCCCACCTTGTCTCCCCATATGTGCAACCCATATATATATATATATATATATATATATATATATATATATATATATATATATATATATATATCTCGCCTTGTCATGCAGCATGTGCAATATCAATAGTAACCACCGCTTGGAATAAACCTTATGCATCACCACCATAAGTTCAACAACAATAACGACAATAATACAAAGTACGGTAAATAAATCAGCTCAAGAACCTTCGATCACAAGAAAAGGTAAAAACTAGTTCACAATGAATAACCACAATAAGGAAAACTAGGCATAATAAGAACATCTCAACAAGTAAGAAAATAGCATGTAACAATAGTCCCACAATGTACGGTTTAACAACAAGAAACTAACACGAGTCCAACAATTCCAAATAAGGGCAAGTCCACTAAGGCATAGAACCTCTAAGCTTCTTTTAACTTTGAACAATTACGGGAGAGATACAACCAATTCAACTAAGGTAGGCAGCGAGAAGATCACCATAACCTCAATTAAGGGAGAACATTTACAAAAAGGGATAACTACGACTTTAAATAGATATAAGAAGTTAGGGGGAATGTAATATGGCATTGGAAGAGATAACGGTTCTCAATTAAGGCACATATGAATCAAATATCAATAAGAGTGGACCATGAAGCAATTAATTCTAATTAAGTAGGTAACAGTGAAACTATTAGTTAAGGAACGTAATCATACAAGTAAAATTTAGCTTTTCTACCAACACTGATAAGCCTTAGAGTAAAAATTCTCACCTTTCCTTCATTTCCAAAAGACCCGATTCTAAATCCTACCTGATATCAGTCTCCACTAGCTGCAACAACTCATGCTTACCCCCACAAGTTACAACCACATAACATAACACACCACACATAGGCCCATAATAACACTTCTGATCACAATAGCTGCCCGTAAGCAAAACCAACATCGACAATTAGCCTCATACCCGATAAGAACCCGTTTCAAATATCCACAACACTGATGATGGTGCAAGAACCATGAAGACCTCATAACTATGCACTCGAATCAACAATTCACAACCTACACCACCGGGCACATACCCCGCAAGCCAAAACTCAAGAAACGCATAATGAAAATGACTGAATATGTAAAGAGAAACACGTAAGAGAAATATAAAACAAGCCCGAGATGCATAACTCTCTATCAGTACCATACTACGAATCAATTTAAATAGGAAAATCAAAGTACGTGAAAAATAATAAGGACCTTGTCCCGGTATAACTCTCCATTGCGACACACAGCCCGGCTCCAACATATCAAATCACATGAACTCGAGAGGGTCTTACCCTCAACTCTAAATCACAGGTCGAATATACATCATACCCATTGAAATCTTCCACTAACTCAATTCTGCCAATAAAATCACAACACTTACTGAACTCTTACCCAGTAGAGTATCAAATCACAAGTCGTAACCAAGAATACTCAGGAATCACACCAAAACCTACCATAATGAACAACAGAGACTCACTTCTAATCTCACCACTCTCAATGATGAATAAAAACAATGATAGACATGGGCTGCCACTCATAGAATGTCCAAACAGGGGTAAACACATAAACATAGTGCAAATCATGAAACTCACCCATAAATGAAACAATAAATAAGGAACTCGTCCCGATAAGTAGAACCGAAATGAAATATGAATGGTGCCCCTCTATAACAAATAAAAAATGTACCTGTATGACATCATCTAGCACAATGGCCTCCAGCCTACCATATGAAACACGTCAACAGGCCAGGCCTCCCCCTCTTGGGCACCCTCTACTCGCTTGAATACCCCGCTGTGACACATCTTCCCGGAGTCTGGGGCAATCTCTCACCATGTTGTTGGTATCTCCAAACTCAAAGAAATCTCTCTACTGACGTGGCTGTGGAAACCGTGCAATACGCATAACCTGAGACCCATGAGCACCTGAACCACTGTGCGAAGCTGAAAGTGCAAACTGAACTGGTTGACCCACAAACCTCTACCAGGTCGTACTCTGCCTCCAAATTAAGGACCAATAGATCTCTCCGGCCTACGAGGCCTCCTCCCCTCCCTTGTTTAACCAAAGAATTATATCCTTTGACCAAATCTATTTTTAGGATGAACACGGATTTCTGAGAATCCAGGAAATAATAATAAATAAAAAGGAGTAAGTAAATAGACAATAATATGATGCACAAAAAAGTAAAATGTATTGTATTCGTAGTTTCGATGCCCTTACAAGTTATATTTTATTCCCTTATATAGGGAATTTCTTAATACAACGTCTACCTCTTACAATGATCGCTCACTAATGAATAATTATTACATTAATGGGACGTTACATAGAATGACCGTAATTATTGCATGAAGGTTGTGTAACACGTGAGTCATTAATTGAGGGTATCTGAATCTACCCGTAGCTTTGACCGGATTCATTCTGACCGTGTCTCTTCCTTGTCTCAATCAGGTTGAGTTTCTCGTAGCTGATTACTCCATAGGTTTATTGAGTCGTGTCTCTTTTCTTCGCACATCTTTCTAGAATCATGTCCAGCTGTCATGTTTTCCTTGGTCCACGTAGCTGGTTGAGTCATCAAGAATTATCATACGTGTGAAACTCTTTTTTTTACCAATACAGATAGTCCCCCCACTTACCATTTATTTATCGATTAATAGTTGGTAAGTGGATACGCATTTATGGCGGGAATATTGTTCCGCCGTTTCACCTCGAAACATTGTATCCTTCTCTAAACATAGGAGTCCCTTGTCACTTCCATCTATTGCTCAAGACACGTGTTCCCTCTGGATTGGTTCTGCAGTTACTCGGCGCCTTTTAAGGCTTTTTGCGGCTGCATCAGTCACAAAGTGACACCTTGAATTATGACTTTCTCATCATTGTTTTTTCCCATGTTTGACGGTTGTCTTCAAGTATAAATACCTCTTTTCTTTTCTTTACTTCGACGAAACACTTCTAACTTGTCTTCTTTATTTGTAAAGAGTTTTTTTTTCTTGTCTTCGTAAATATGACTTCATCGAACCAAACTAAATGAGTGATAAATGAGGATGATTTGACCGCTTCTTCTGCTCCGACGCGGAGCCGGAGAGGTGGTAGACTGAGGAGTTTAGGCTCTACTCCTTTAAGAGGTTCTTCTTCTTCCCAAATTACTTCCCCTCCTCATGCTAGGTCTTTAGTTTCTCCAAGAGCTAGGGCTTCTAGATATTCGTCTAGGGGTAGAGAACATCATGAACCCTTACACGAACCACGAGTGGATGAAATTATTCCTGCTGAGTTTACCTTCACTAGGATAGTCAGGTCCTTGTTGATTAGTCGTTATACCTTGATAGTGCTGATAGGTACCTTACCCTTATTACTGAAGGTTTAGTTCCCCTTGTTCACAGGGAATGTTCTTGGAAGTCTGATTTTCCTATCATCATTCCAAATGAGAACCAAAGAATAACGTCTTACAAGACGGGGTATTCTTACGTTTATACCTACCCTTTTACTTTAGGGTTTAAACCTCCTTTTGATCCAGTCAGTATCGAATTCTATCATTTCTTCAAAATTTTCTTAGGACAAGTTGGTCCTCTTGTGTGGCGGGTTGTTACGTGTCTTAGATGTTTAGCTACTTTAGCCTCGATTCCTTTTACCTTTAATCATCTCATTCATCTTTATTCTCCTGCCTTATTTCGTCAAGGGATTTTTACTCTGGCTGCCAGGAGTAAAAGAGTGCTGGTAACCCCTAAAGACAATAATAATAGAGGTTGGTACCTTCGGTACATTGTTGCGCCCACTACTGGTTTAGTAGGCCTTCCCCGAGAAGTGGAATCGTGCACGTGAGTACATTTTAGCTCATATTCGTTATTCTTCCTTTTTGCTTTAAGTGTTTTATTAACACCGTAGCTATTTTTTCTTCTTTCAGCAATCATGGGTACTGTTGAGAATGTCTCTGGTATCCGTGGTTGGGTAGAAAAGTTGTTATCGATTGCTCCGTTGGAAGAAAGGTCTTGGAACTACTTCTCCGGGAAGTACGGTTGGAAAGTGAAAACTCACGGTAAGTGAAGCTTTTGTTTTCGTTTATTTCCTTGCTTGAATCTCTTTCTCATTTAAACCCTTTATTTTTGATAGGGTTTCCTATCCGTGGAGTGTCTGCTGTGTTTGTTTCCAAAATGTCCATGGCTCAGGTCCAGGAAATTATTGCTGGTTCTTCTTCTTCGAAGAGGAAGGTTGGTGGGTCTAGGACCTTAGAATAAGAAGAAGAAGAGGAGGACACCTTGGTGCACATGTCACTTAGAAGGAGGGTGATTTTAGACGATGAGTCTACACCCGTGGCAGTGTCTTTCGTGCCTGATGTTAGACCTTCTTCCTCTGAGGATGCTTCTCTCTCTCCTGTGCATGATTCTGTGGATCATCTGTTTCGTGAAGGCTTCGGCCCTGATGTTAATGAAGCTCCCTTGGCCGTTCTTCCTCCTTCTTTTAGAGAATTTCTTTCATCTGCTCCTATTACCTCCTCCGCTCCCTTGGCTATTAGTGCTCCCGTTACTACTTTGCCCATGGCTTTCTCAGCTCCCTAGACTTCCGTGCCCGTGGTTTCTACATCTCTGCCTGCTTCCGTGCCTTATTTCAGAGAAGTAGGGTCTTCCAGCAGGGAGATGCGGAAAGTTCTAATAGAGGTTCCAGCTGGTGGGAGTCTTTTTAAGAAATTTGGTTAGCCTGAGGTGTGGCTGAAGCCCTTGATAGGCCCAACAGAGAGGACCAAACTAGATAGTCACAGTTCTCTTACCTGGGCTAATTAGGTCGTGCATACATCTTTGAAGGTAAAGTATATTCTTTTGAATTTCATGCTCGTACATGTAATTGTCGTATTTAACTGATTTCCTTTTTGTAGATCAATCTTATAGGCATGGAGCTCATGGAGAGGGTTTCTAACACGGAACAAGAAATAAAGGAGTGGCGTGCTGAAGTTAATAACTGGAAGGGGAAATATGAATGCTTAAGGCTCGACATGGATTCCTTAGAGGAAGAAAAATGTACCTTGGAGTGGCAGATGAGAGTCATGGCAGCGGAGTTGGCAGTGGAGAAGGCTTCTTCTAACTAGGAGGATAAAGACAAGAGCATTCTTGAGTCTTAATTTGCCTAGCAGTTGTCCCGTGCCTCAGAAGAAGCTAGGAGTTTAAAAGCCTTACTGGAGCAGAAAGAAGAGTATTCAGGAGAGCTTGTGCAGTCTCTGACCTAGACCCAAGAGGTTCTTCGCAATGCCTTGGACAAAATTCAATTCTTGGAGAGGTCTGTTGCACCTTTAAGGGCCGCCAAAGAGCTATTGAGGTTGACAGGGACGAGCTGAGAGCTGAGATTATGATATGGGAGAATGATTACCAAGATCTTGAGGAGGTGGCAGCTGTCGATGTCAATTGGGCGTATATGAATTCTCGCCTTGACAGGCGGAAATGAGTCAATAGGGTTTCGACCTTAACACTGAAATGGATAAAATCAAAAAAGCCATGGAGAAAGCTCAACAAGGTCAGAATCTCTCTTCACCAAAGGTGAGGCTCCTGCTACTCAAGTCCCCTCGTCTGCAGCTGCTCCTGCTTCCTCTGCCGACGAAGAAGTTGATCCCCCTTCTAAAGACAATTAAGATGTTGGTTCCCCTTTTTTTTATTTGATTGGTGGTTACCCTTAGCTCCATCGGGGGTAAGTTTAGATCTTTTAAAGTCCCAAACTGACAACTTAGGGGCACCTTAGTGTAAATACAATATATACGGCTAAGTATAAATTTAATACTTAGTTTCTACTTAGCCATTCTATCATATCAATGCAAAATATGACTTTTGTTACTGAGTCTCTGTTCTATTCTTTAAGTCTTTTGCATGCTTTATTTTTCGAGGTTTTAGTTTTACCTCTGAGTTTTGCATATAGAATGCTTTAGATTACTCGAACCTTTTCGTAATAGGCACGGTATCATATAAAATGTGTGCCTTTTTGTAGTAGGCAAAATTTATGAAAGAGGCCACTTTTTGATCGACACTTAATGAAGAAGACGTCTCAACTTCATAATGGTGTAATAATGCAATAGAGTGATAGGAATTTTTCACATGTTTAAGAATGTTTCTGAGGAAAGTTTTTTGTTTGAACTTCCACAACATTTTACATGTGTTCGATTATCGTCTAAAACTCATGTTGCAACTATTTTCTTTTAACAGATTTGATGTACACTTGTATTTCGTAACTGTTTTTCGTATGTAACAGTGTTTTCGAGTTAATACAAGAGAACAACTATTTTTCGTTCGTAACAATTTTCAATGATCACGAGGAAATGCTTTTTCATCCCTAACTGTTTTATTTGATAACAATTTTACATGTGAGTACAAAGATTTCGTAACTGTTTTTAGTTACAATGTTTTTTGAATGAGTACAATGATGATGATATTTTATCCATAATTGTTTTTGGTTACAACATTTTTCTTTTGAATAAGTACAAAGATGTGCATTTCTTCCTCGTAGCTAATATTTTGCCTTTCAACCTGAGCATGTTCGAAGGTTTTTTGGATCAGGCTTTGTATTTGAGTCTTCAACTTTGTATTTGAGTCTTCGGCTCTTTCGATTCTGCTCGTATCACATGATTTGTTGGGTAGATGGATCTTTAGGCTCGAGTTTTGACTTTTTGATAGTCTTCTTTGCTTCGTCTTAGCCTTCCATACTGTATAGTTCCCCAAGTGTTTGAGCTTTGAAGAATGAAATCTCGAGCACTTGACTATTCCTTCTTTGTGGTCCATTTCCTGAAAAGGAAAAACATGCGGGACTCGAAGGTATATAGTTTTTAGATGATGACTTCTTAACCCTTTAAAACGTCCATCAAAAAGTGTAACCCTAGACCGGGAATTCAGTTACTTCCTCGCGTCTTTGCAAGTCTAATGTCATCATCTGGTGATGGATTAGCTTTATTCCTTTCATATAAAAAGGTTAGTAAAATTTTAAATATTCAAAATAAAATTAAACGTGTGATATCTGACCGGGGGTATCAACTTCTTTTCCTTAGAAGTAGTACTTTTTCAAGTGGATGGCATTCCAACTTGTTGGTAGGATTCTGTTGTCCATAGCTTATAGCTCGTAGGCGCCCTTCCCAGCTATGCCACGGACTTTGTAGGGTCCTTCCCAGTTTGGACTTAGCTTTCTTGCGCCTGCTTCATTCGTTGATTGAAAGACTTTTTTAGGACGAAGTCCCCAATCTTGAAGTACCTGAGATAAGCTTTACGGTTGTAATAACGCTCTATGATTTGTTTTTGAGCTGCCATCCGTATTAGTGCTGCTTCTCTCCGTGGTTTGGGCAGGTCCAGATTGGTCCTCAATTCGCCATCATTTTCTTCCTCCGTGGCTGTTGTAAACCTTATGCTTGGTTCGCCAATCTCCACAGGTATTAAGGCTTCTGAGCCATAGACAAGTGCGAACGAAGTTTCTCCCGTGGCTGTTTTTGAAGTTGTTCTGTATGCCCATAGTACCGCTGGTAACTCATCATGCCAGTTTCCTTTGGCTTTATCTGGCCGCTTCTTTAGATTGTTGATGATGAATTTATTCGTTTACTCAGCTTGACCATTAGCCACGGGGTGGTATGGCGTTGAAGTGATCCGTTTGATTTGCCAGCTTTCGAAGAATTTTGTGATTTGCGAGCCTATGAATTGTGGGCCATTATCACACACGATATCCTTTGGTGTCCCGAAGAGACATATTATGTTTCGCCATAAGAAGCTTTTAAATTTCTTTCTCGCAACTGTTTGAACGCTTCTGCCTCTACCCATTTTGTAAAATAGCCGGTTAGCACGAGCAAAAACCGTACATGTCCTTTAGCTGTGAGAAGAGGTCCCACTATGTCCATACCCCATTTCATGAAGGGCCATAGGATATTATTGGATGCAATAATTCCGCTGGTCGATGCATGTTATTGGCAAACCTTTGGCATCTGTCGCATTTGGATACGAAGTTCTCGGCCTCTTCTTCCATCTTAGGCCAATAGTATTCAGATCTGATTAGGGTTTTTACCAAGGATATCACCCCTGAGTGATTTCCACAGTGTCCTTCGTGGACTTCTTTCATCACGAACTCTGTTTGGTTAGGTCCGAGGCATTTTTCTAGGGGCCCTCCGAACATCTTGCGATATAATGAGTTGCGAATGAGGCAGTACCGTGCAAATTTGCGGCGAAGTGCTTGAGCTATTTTCTTGTCTTCAGGTACGGTGCCATTCTGCAAAAAATTTAAGATTTCGTTTCTCCAATCCCAGGTTAAATTGTTGAAAGTTACCTCATTTCTGTCCTGGTCGATCGCTGAATGGAATAGATGAACGACAATTGCATTGTCCTTGTTTGTTACTTCCGTGACTGCTGCGAGGTTAGCTAATGCATCTGCTTCTGCATTTTCCTCTCTAGGTATTTGTATTACCTTCCATGTTTTGAATTGTCTCACGAGCTCTCGTGCCTTTTCCAGATATTGTTGCATCCGAGTCTCTCGAGCGATGTAAGTCCTCTGCATCTGGTTTACTACCAGTTGGGAGTCGCTTTTGATTACAATTTGCTCGATTGAAAGTTCTCGTGTGAGTTCTAGTATGACAAATTCATACTCTGCTTCATTGTTAATTATAGGATAACATTTGATAGCCTGTCGTGTCTTTTCACCCATGGGTGATATTAAGACTATGCCTAAGCCGACACCTTTTATATTGGAAGAACCATCGGTAAATAGGGTCCATAGACCCGGATTAGAACCGTTAAAGAGTTGTAACTCTTTTTCCACTTCAGGGACAATGCTATTACTAAAGTCAGCGACAAAATCAACTAAGATCTGAGACTTGATTGCAGTCCTAGGCTGATATATTATTTCATCCTCACTTAATTCTATGGCCCACTTGGATAATTTTCCTGATATTTCTTGTTTATGCAATATGTTTCTTAATGGATACGAGGTCACAACTGTGATTGGATGACATTGAAAGTATGACCTTAATTTTCTAGATGCCATGATTAGAGCTAAGGCTAACTTTTCTAGATGTGGATATCTAGTTTCAGCATCTAGTAATGTCTTGCTTACATAATAAATAGGAGATTGTCTACCTTTATCCTCCCTTACCAATACTGCACTTACAGCAATTTCCGAGACGGCACGGTAGATGTACAGCCTCTCCCCCTCCTTTGGCTTTGACATCAACGGAGGTTTTGATAGATAAGCCTTTAGGTCTTTGAGAGCCTGTCAACATTCTTCAGTCTATTCAAACCGATTTTGCTTTTTGAGAAGTGCAAAGAATTTAAAACTTTTCTCGGAAGATTTGGAAATAAATCTTCCTAAGGCTGCAATTCTTCCCGTTAGTCTTTGAACTTCTTTTTTGTTTATAAATACATCAGGTATTTCTTCTATAAATTTAATTTGATCAGGATTTACCTCTATTCCCCTATTTGATACAAGGAAACCCAAGAATTTACCTGATTCTACGCCAAAAATGCATTTTTCTGGATTCAACTTCATATTATACCTGCGTAAAATGTCAAAGGTAATAGAGAGGTGCTGGAAATGGTCTTCTGCCCGTGTTGATTTTACCAGCATGTCATCGATGTAAACTTCCATCATTTTTCCCATATGTTCCTGGAACATCTTGGTCACTAGCCTTTGATAGGTGGCTCCAACCTTTTTTAAGACAAAAGGCATGACTTTATAACAATAAGTCCCCCTGTTTGTAATAAAAGAGGTTTTTTTTTCTCATTTGAGGGATCCATTTTAATATGATTATAACCAGAATACGCATCTAGAAAGCTTAACAATTCATGACCTGCGCTGGAATCAATCATTTGATCTATATGTTATAATGGGAATGAATCTTTAGGGCATGCTTTATTTAAGTCAGTATAATCTACGCATACTCTCCATTTGCCATTCTTTTTAGGTACTACCACGGTGTTAGCTAGCCAGTTAGGGTACGTTTCCTCTCGTATCGAACCAATTTTCAAGAGCTTCTGTACCTCTTCGTCAATCACTTGGTTCATGAATGGTCCTTGCTTTCTTTTCTTTTACTTAACAGGTACGAAAGATGGATCTTCATTTAGTTTATGAGTCATCACTTCTAGTGGGAGACCTGTCATATCTGAGTGGGACCACACAAAGCAATCTGCGTTAGCCTTTAAATAATCAATTAACTTACCTCTTCGACTGGGGCTCAGCCTTGTGCCTACATACACTTTCTGTTCAGTTTTTGTTCAAACAATGGAACAACTTCGAGCTCTTCCATAGTTGTTTTAATGTGCTCCGCTTCCTCCGATTCATGAATGACGTCCGGTCTGGAATCTACATCAGTGTGGTCCAGTTTATCTTCCGTGGTGACTTGATTCACCATTTCGTGAATATCTTCTTCCGTATCTGTTTGAACACTTACTTATTTCGTACCTGTTTGGTCAATGGATTTTTCTGTACATGTTTGGCCAGTAACATCTACTTGGGAGATTTCCATATCTTTCGATTCTTCTGTCTTTACTTTTTTGTTATAATGCACCACATAATTTATATTTCTAGAGATTTGTTGATCTCCTCTAAT